>AMCV02000006.1:1318395-1328769 GCA_000350065.2 Colletotrichum orbiculare MAFF 240422
AGAAGGGTTTTTATAATATAAAATTTATAATAGCTAAAATAGTATAGAATAAAGTTAATATATTTATATTAAGATAAGAAGATTTTTATAATATTATAATAAATTTAAAATCTTAAAAACTAAGTAGTAATACTAAGATTTTTAAGAAAATATATAGTTTTAAATATCGTATAAACTTTCTTTATAATCTTAAGTATAAGAATAGTTCTAGTATTATTATTAATATATATAAAAATATAAGTATTAAGACTCTTATTAATAAAGAAATAAATCTCCTTTTTAATAAGTATAAAGCTAATTTTTTTAATTTTAACTATAATAAGCTAGAACTATTAAAAGGGGTTCTTATAGAAATTATATAAAGCTTTATGGAGTAACTAAACTCTATTTATACTATTAGAATAACTTATAAGTTAATAAATATAGATTTAAATATTTTAAAGTACTAAAGTAGTAAGGAAAGTAGTATTAAAATTATATATCTTATATAAAAAATAATAGAATATAATAATAGTAAAAAAGAAGTATATAGTAATAATAGTTATTATAATAGTATAAATTTCCTAAGATAACTAGTTATTTTTCTTATAGTTACTATAAATAACTTATTAAATTTTGAATCTTATGATATTATTTAGAGTATTAGTCTTAATATTAAAAATCTATATATTTAGAAAGATTTTAATATTAAAAGGTTTATTGATAATATAGAAGGTCTTCTTAGTAACTATCTAGTTAAGCTTAGTATTATATATAGGTTTCTAATAAGAAAACTAAAAAGGATTCTCTTTTACTTCCTTAATAATATAAAAAATAGAATAATTTAGAAGAAGAACTTTTAATAGTACTATAGTAGTAAATAGTAATTAAAATATTTAGATTAATATGAATATAAATAGTAAGATAAGCTTTCTTCTTATTATAAAGATAGAAACTATAAACCTTATAATAATAGCCTAGTAGTTTTATTAAAGTAGTATAATAAGGATAGTTTGAAGTAGAAATAGTAATAATATTAACTAGCTTTATTATTAATAAATTAATATTAAGATCTAGATAATCTAATTCTTACTTCTAAATAGTATTTATAAAATCATTATTTTTCTTATTATCTATAATATTAATAAGTTCTAAATAAATAATAGTAATAAGAGGAAGTAGGCTTTCTAGTAGTAGAATTATATACTCTATAGTATAAGTATTATTAATTAGATATATTTCTAAAGTAACTTCCTTCTCTTTTAGTAAGAAGTCTTCTATAGTAGTAGTATTTTAATTTGGGATTTAAATAGAATATTAGATCTATAAGTTAAACTTATTAAATAGAATATTATAATTAATATTACTAGGTTTAGTATAGTCGTTAAAAAGTATAAAATAGTCTTATTAAAACCCTTATAAAAATAAATATTATAATAATAAAGAACTTTCTTTATATTAAAAATATAAATATAATAGATATAGCTATATAAAAAGTTATAGTTAATAAGAAAACTTTTTATAGTATATATTTCTATCTTAATAGTATAGAGAAGATATTTACTTCTTTTGTTATAAATATAAGTAATATATCTAAATATATAGATATACTTAATATATAGAAACTTATAATTTTTAATTAGGTTTAATTTTCTTATTATAATCTTATAAAAACTAAGTTTTCCCTTATTAATTTATAGTAAGAAGTTAAAAATCTAAATAGTAGTATTAAGAGTATAGTCTTAAAGCTTTTTAAATAAACTATTATTAATAAGTATAATATAAGTTATTTTAATAATAGTCTAATTAGTATATTTAATTATTCTATTTATGAATAGTATATAAGTAGTAGTTAAGTTAAGTTAAGTACTTATAAAGTAGGAGTTTCTAAATACCTTCTTAAGCTTTAAAATATTATTATATACTTATAAATTTATAGTTAATATAGTTATATTAGTAAAAGTATTATTAAACCTCTGAATAATTTTAAGTATAATATTGTAATAATAAGTATTAAATAAAATAAACTAGTAGTAATTATTATAATAATTGAGAAAATAAAAAGTATACTTCTTACTTATTATTAATAATAATTTAATTTTAATAAGGTTAAGATAAATCTCTTTACCTACCTAAGTAAGGGGGAAAGAAGTATTATAGCTAATAATCTCTATAAACTTAGTAAGGTAATATATTTTATAGTAAAAAGAGTTAATTTCTTCCTAAGTAAATTATATACTTATATAGTAATAAGTCTTAATAACTCGTAATAGATAGGTATAGATAAAGTATTAGTATATTATTTTAAGTATAGGATATACTTTTATCTTAACTCTAGCTAAATTAAGAATAGTATTAATAGGGATAGTAGTACTATTAGACGTATTAATAACATAGATATTACTTACCTAGTAGATTTTAGTAAAATGTTAATGAAATTGAGTATTAATAAAACTTATAATATAGTAATTATATTTAATATAGCTTTTTTGAAGTTTTCCTAAGTTAAATAGGTTAGTAAAACTAAGAAAGCTATATTTAATATTTTTAATAGTTTAGTTAATAGTCTTAAAGGGATTTATAAGATCTTCTACTTAAAAAAAGATAATATTTATACTTTTTAGTCTTACTAACTTACTATTAGTAGTAGTAAAAAATTAGAAATCATTATAAATATTATATAATATAAAGAGAGCAAAGTTATTAAAAACTAAGCTAGAGTAACCTGAGTTAACTATAATATTTACACTAGTAATAGTTTTATTATTAACTATAGTATTTATTATTTTAAGTATTATTAATAACTTCTAAATAGTAAGGCTTCTAATAGTTAAATTACTAATAATACTTATAGTGCTTTTTATAAATATTAATAAAGATAAGGTTAATATTTTAGCGTAATTTTTAGTATATATATATTTCATAATATATACTAATAGTTAATTATAGAACTTATTACTAATAAGGATAAAATAAAAATAAGTAGTTTAGTATTTTAATATTAAATAGTTTCTCTTATAATAAAAATACTTATTATCTTTCTTTTTATTTAGAGTAATACTAGATATAATACTTCTAGTAGTAGTTAATTTATAATATAAGGTAAAACCTATTTTTTATTCTTTATCCTAAGTAAGAGTATAAATAATTTTAATAATATTAGCTTATATAGGCTTATTATTATTATTAGTATAATACTTATAAGTATTAAGTAATTTTAACTTAAAGTAATTAAAAAGTATAATAACTTAGAAATAATTAGTATTCTAGTTATAGAAGCTTATAATATAAATATATAAATACTAAATATATTTGAAGGTGTTAAGGGGTGGGCCTGTAGCTATATGCGTCACATACTATGGCTACCTATATCACATACCAGCCTAAATGCTATAGCCTAGAAGCTCGCCCTCCCGCCTTAGTAGTAGGAGGCTTCCTTTTTTTAGACATTACTAATAGGATTACTATTACCTTAGTTCTCATCCTCTTATTTAGAGGTTATATAAGTTGTAAGCCTAGGCTGTTTTTCGATTTATTATCTATAAATAAAGTAGCGTCTCTTTTTATTAATATTCCTATTCTTTAATTGATTTTTTAAATAACCTGAAAAATAATAATATTTATAACTATATACCCTATAGCTTTTAAACCTTATAATAGCTGATATTTTGAACTATAGAATAATTACCTTATTAATCCTAAAGTTTAAAGGTAAATTAAATTAGTCCTCTTAGTTAGTATTAATTAATACTATACTTAGAATAAGTAAGGTTAAGAAGTATATTAATATTAATATATCTAAATTAATTATTAAAACCCCTATATATATATTATAGGAGAATAAAAGGGATATTACTTATAACCTCTTTATATTATTATATAATATACTAATTAATAAACTATTTAATATTAAGTAGTAAGATAATAGTAATTCTTATATACTTATAAGAATACTAGAGAAGTATATCCCTAAGGTTTCTAAAGATACTATTAGTACTTTTATTAATAAGTTTGCTAAAAATAATACTTATGACTATAAGATTCTTTATAATACTTTTAAATATATTTAGTACTTATATATTTATATTATAAGTTTTTATAGTTAGAATACTAATTATTTCTAAATTATTATACTTTTAATTATTTTAAATTAAAATTATCTAATATCTATAAGTATTATATTAATAATAATAAGAAGTTTATATAGGTTAATATTATTAAAACTACCTATACTTTTATTTAGAATGAAAAATAAAAAATAGGTCTTACTTTATACTATAAGTTAACTACTACTAGAAGTATTATATCTAGTATTACTTTAGGTAAAAAGAAGGATAGTAAGTACCCTTATTATAAGAAAAACTATTTAATATTAAAATACTAGACTACTTATTTTTATCTTATCCCTACTAATAATAAGTTCTATAATTAACTATTAGTACGCACTACAAAACATATATATACTAAGGATTATACTGAAGTATCAACTTTATCCTTATTAGTATTTATAAAAAATACTATAGGTATTATTAGTAGCTTAGCTATTAGAAGCTTTATTATTTAGAAATTATTAATAATACTTAAAGTAGTAAATATTATAGTTAATAATAAAGTTATTATGAGTTTAGATATTATGATTAACTTAGGTTACTCTAGCTTAGTTTTTAATAACCTTATTCTTTTTATATTATATAATATTTATAATAACTTCTAACTTTTTACTACTATTAATAGTAAGTTAGTAAGACTAGAAGGTATAAGTACTATCTTTTTTTAAATAGAAGATCTTATAAATCTTTCTAAGATTATTAATTAGATTATTAAGGATATTAAATATAGCTTTCTTAGTCCTACTAACCTACTTAGTTTAAGAAGATTTTAAAGAAGTTATATTAAGTATAATTATTATACTATAAGTTTTATTAATACTTAATCTTAGTAAGGTTTTACTAAGGTTTACTAGGTAAGTAATATTTATATTATTAATATATCTAATAATGCTATTATTCTTATTAATACTATTTTTAGTTTAACTAGAGTTAAGATAAAGGTTTATTTTATATTTAAGATAATATACTAATACCTTATTTATACTTATCTATTATAAGTTATTAAGGTTTACTATTATATAGGTATATAATTTACTTAGGAAGAGATTAATTCTTTTTATTATAAAGTATACTATTTTATTAAGTCTATAGAGATTATTAGTTATAATACCTTTCTCTTTTTTATTTAAGTAAGTAAAGAGATTTATTTCGACTTTATTAAGGTTAAGTTGTTATTAATAATAAATAAGAAGTATATTTTTCATTTTCTTAATTATTATAATAGTTACTACTAGCTTATTTTACTTAATACTTATTATTATAATATTATACTTAAGGTTATTAAGAAGTTTAATAATATCTTTACTAATATAACTATATTAACTATAAAGTTATAAGTATATAATAATACTTTAGAGCTTAAAAAAATATTTAGAGATTTTTACTTTATAGGTATTTAACTTAATTTAACTACTACCTATATATTATTAATAAATAGAGCGATTAAATGTATTAGCTAGACTATTATTAAAGTAGCCCGTATTATACTTATTAATAATAATCTATTTAAAAAGCTCTAAAACTATACTCTTAATACTACTTTTTAGATCTTTAACTTCTTACTATAAATTAATAAGGGAAAACTTAGCCTTTATAAGATTATAATAAGAGAGTTGAATTTAGTTAAAGATTATAAGTTTCTACATATTAAGTATATCTATATATTTAGATATACTACTTATATTTATAAAAAAAGAAGTAAATATCTTCCCCATATTACTAAGATAGAAATATCTATTATAAAAAGTTTTCTTATTAGTTATAATTCTTTATATAGCTATATCTACTATATTTATATCCTTAATATAAAGAAAGTTTTTTATTATTATAATATTTACTTTTATAAGGGTCTTAATAAGACTATTTTATACTTTCTTAATAATTATACTAAACTTAGTAATATTAATTATAATATTCTATTTAATAAATCTAACTTATAGATCTAATATTCTAATTAAGTTTTAGATTAAAATACTACTACTATAGATAACTCCTTATTAAAAGAGAAAGAAGTTATTTTAGAAGTATATTAAATTAATAATATTTATACTATAGAATATATAATTCTACTACTAGAAAGCCTACTTCTTCTTATTACTATTATTCAACTAGAACCTATTAATATTATAGATAACAAGAGAGATAATAACTTTATAGATACTATTTAGAAGTAAGAGTTAGATTATCTAGATCTTAATATTAATTTATTAATAATAGAACTAGTTGATATTTCTACTATTTCTACCTTAAGCTATCTTTATTATATTATTATAATAAAACTACTAGGCTATTATTATAAGGCTTATAGTTTCTATTTTTATAATAAGAAGAAATCCTATCTTGCTACTAATATTTATATTAATCTAGATATTCTAATTACTATTACTCTTCTTATTACTATAATATTATTAAAAGTTCTTCTTCTAAGTTATTCTATCCCTTATATTATTAAAAAAATAAAGGAGAATCCTCTCTAGTTTTTATATTAGAAGCCTATATATAATACTAAGATCAACTAGATAATTATTAAGGAGATTTTTTATATTATTAAAAAGCCTTTTAATATTAAGGTTCTTCTAGGTATATAGATTTTTAATATTAAGACTAATACTTTAAATGATATTATAAGATTTAAAACTTAATAGGTTATTTATAGTAATTATAAGAGAAATAACTAGTTATCTTAAGAAGTCTATATTATTATAATAACTACTACTACTATATATTTCTTCTTTATTATTATTATATTTTGCTATCTTTTATATAAAATATATAATTTTAATACTACTTTCCTTACTACTTTAGTACCTTAAGGTATTTAAATTTATATTTATTAACTTATAGGTTATTCTTATAATATAAATAGAATTTAGTTATTTTATAAAGCTCTATATAGCTTCTATAAGAACTCTTTTTAGTAGTTCTAGCTTATTATAGCTAAAATAAAGAAGATTAGTTTTATACTTATTATAGGAGAAATTTATTTTTTTATTAATAAGAGTCTTAATACTTATACTTTTATATATATTAATAATAATTCTATAGCTACCCTTATACTAAAGATTATAAGGAAAATTTATAAGATACTTAAAGCTATATACTTTCTTAAAAATCTTAGTATTACTACCTAGTTTTTAGAATTTCAAATCTATTATAGTATTATAAAAATCTTCTTATCTTAATATAAATATATTAACTCTATTCTATACTATATTAGCTATTATAAATTTTATATTATAAAAACCCTTCTTCTTATTAATAAAAACTTTCTAATTATATAATTAAAAAATAAATATAATAATTAATCTTACTAATTCTATATAAAGTAAACTAGCTACTTTAACTAATTAGCTATTAATACTCAACTAGATATTACTTATACTATAAATAAATTATACTAAATAAATACTAGTTTCTTTCTTATTTATTAATATATTATTAAATACTTCTTTTAATACCTTATTAGTATTACTAATTATAGTATTATATTTAGAAAAATAAATCTTATAATAGATCTAGGTTTCTATATTATAGTAAATACTATTTTTANGTATAAAATTTATAATAGTTAAAATAATATAAAATAAAATCAATATATTTATCTTAAAATAAGAAGATCTTTATAATACTATAATAAATCTAAAATCTTAAAAACTAAATAGTAATACTAAGATCCTTAAGAAGGTATATAACTTTAAGTATTTTATAAACCTTCTTTATAATCTTAAGCATAAGAATAGCTATAGTATTATTATTAATATATATAAAGGTATAGATATTAAAATTCTTATTAATAAAGAAGTAAATCTTTCTCTTAATAAGTATAAAGCTAATTTTCTTTATTTTAGCTATAATAAACTAGAATTATTAAAAAGGGTTCTTATAGAAGCTATATAAGGCTTTATAGAGTAATTGAACTCTATTTATACTATTAGAATAACCTATAAGTTAATATATATATGAATTGAAATACCTTAAGGTATTAGAGTAATAAGGAAAGTAGTATTAAAATTATATATTTTATATAAGAGATAATAGAATATAATAATAGTAAAGAAGAAATATATAGTAGTAGTAGTTATTATAATAATATAGACTTCTTAAGATGACTAGTTACCTTTCTTATAATTACTATAAATAACCTATTAAGCTTTAAATTTCATAATATTATTTAAAGTATTAGTCTTAATATTAAAAATCTATATATTTAGAAGGATTTTAATATTAAAAGGTTTATTAATAATATAAAAAGTCTCTTTAGTAACTATCTAATTAATTTTAATATTATATATAGGCTTCTAATAAGAAAGCTAAAGAAGACTCTCTTTTACTTCCTTAATAATATAAAAGATAGAATAATCTAAAAAAAGAACTTTTATTAATATTATAATAATAAGAGGAGTAATAGTAATTAGGGTATTTAGATTAATATAAATATTAGTAGTAAAATAGGTCTTCTTCTTATTATAAAGATAGAAACTATAAGCCTTATAATAATAACCTAATAGCTTTATTATAATAATATAATAAAAATAACTTAAAGTAGAAATAATAAGAATATTAGCTAATTCTATTCTTAATAAATTAATATTAAGATCTAAATAATCTAATTCTTACTTCTGAATAGTATTTATAAAGTTATTATCTCCCTTATTATTTATAATATTAATAAATTCTAAATAAGTAGTAATAATAAGAAGAAATAGGTTTTCTAATAGTAGAATTATATATTCTATAGTATAAGTATTATAAGTTTGATATATTTCTAAAATACCTTTTTTCCATTTTAATAAGAAGTCTTCTATAGTAATAGTATTTTAATCTAAAATCTAATTAGAATATTAGATTTATAAATTAGATTTATTAAATAGAATATTATAATAAATACTACTAAATCTAATATAATTATTAAGAAAGTATAAAATAGTCTCATTAAACCCTTATAAAAGTAAATATTATAGTAGTAAACAACTTTCTTTATATTAAAAATATAAATATAGTAGATATAGTTATATAAAAAGTCATAACTAATAAAAAAGCTTTTTATAATATATACTTCTATCTTAATAGTATAAAAAANNNATACTTACCTCTCTTTTTATAAATATAAATAGTATATCTAAATATATAGATATATTTAATATATAGAAACTCATAATCCTCGACTAGATTTAACTCTCTTACTATAATCTTATAAGAATTAAGTTTTCTCTTATTAATCTATAATAAGAAATTAAAAATCTAAATAAAAATATTAAGTATATAATCCTAAAATTCCTTAAGTAGATTATTATTAATAAGTATAATATAAGCTGTTTCAATAATAATCTAACTAGTATATTTAATTACTTTATTTATTAATAATATATAAATAGTAATTAGATTAAATCAAATATTTTTAAAATAGGAGTCTCTAAATACCTTCTTAAGCTCTAAAGTATTATTATAAACTTATAACTTTATCATTAATATAGTTATATTAGTAAAAATATTATTAAACTTCTTAATAACCTTAAGTATAATATTATAATAACAAGTATTAAATAAAACAAGCTAGTAGTAATTACTATAGTAATTAAGAAAATAAAAGGTATATCTATTATTTATTATTAATAATAGCTTAACCTTAATAAAATTAAGATAAATCTCTTTATTTATTTAAATAAAGAAGAGAGAAGTATTATAGCTAATAATTTCTATAGACTTGGTGAAATAATATACCTTATAGTAGAAGGAGTTATTCTCTTCCTAAGTAAATTATATACTTATATAATAGTAAGCCTTAATAATTTATAATAAATAGGTATAAATAAAGTATTAATATATTATCTTAAATATAAAATATATTTTTATTTTAATTCTAATTAAACTAAGAGTAATATTAATAAGAATAATAATACTATTAGATATGTTAATAATTTAGAGATTACTTACTTAATAGACTTTAGTAAAGCTTTAATAAGATCAACTATTAATAAAGCTTATAATATAGTAGTTATATTTAATATAACTTCTTTAAAGTCTTCTTAAGCTAAATAGGTTAATAAGATTAAAAAAACTATATTTAATATTTTTAATAGTTTAGTTAATAATCTTAAAAAGGTTTATAAAATCTTCTATTTAAAAGAAGATAATACTTATACTTTCTAATCTTATTAACTTACTATTAATAGTAGTGAAAAGTTAGAAGTTATTATAAGTATTATATAATATAAAGAAAGTAAGATTATTAAAAACTAAACTAGAATAGCCTAAGTTAACTATAATATTTGAACTTATAATAGTC
>AMCV02000006.1:1339323-1350271 GCA_000350065.2 Colletotrichum orbiculare MAFF 240422
GGTTAATTAGATAATATTCTTTTGAATATCTATAAGCTACTTATTAATTATAATACTCAAGATAAATTTACTAAGACTTATTCTAATAAACTAATAACTTTAGTTATAATAATTATAATTAGATATTTCTTTACTTATTCTATAGGATTTTTTTTATAAATAGTTAAATAGATTTGAAAGAAATTCTACTACTATTATAAAAGATATAGAAGAGTAATAAATTATAAAATACTTAGTTCTTATAAATACTCTATTTTATCCTATCTTTAAGAGGTTTAAAAAGGTTCTTAATTCCATAACCTTAGTAGTTACTTTTAACTATATATATTATACCCTAGTTTTAATAAAACTCTTCCTAATTATTATTATAAGGTCTTCTACTACTAAAGAATTAAATATTAAAACTAGGGGTATAATTATCTATAATGATAGGTAATTTTATTACTATTTTAATTAGTTATAAGCTAGCTATAAGCTAGTATAAATATGAATACTATTATTAGGTAAGACTTATAGTTAAATCCATATATAGGGTGAAGAGCTTAGATACCATTCCAGGTACAGAGCAACAGTAACCAAATAATATTATTAAAAGTCTTTCTTTTAAATTATTCTATTACTTATAGTATTAAAGAAGTATATGAGAGTCCTCTTTATTTTTCTTATTAGAAATATATATCTAATACTAAGCTTAACTAAATAGTTACTAAGAAGACTCATCATATTATTAAGAAGCTTTTTGGTATTAGGGCCTCTTTAGGTATATAGACTTTTAATATTAAGACTAATATCTTAAATAATATTATAAAATTTAAAGTTCAATTAGTTATTTATAGTAATTATAAGAAGGATAACTAGTTATATTAAGGAGTCTATTCTACTATAGTAAATAGTATTATTATATACTTCTTCTTTATTATTATTATATTCTACTATTTCTTATATAAGATATATAATCTTAATATTATTCTTCTTATTACTCTAATGCCTTAAAGTATTGAATTGTATATTTATTAACTTATAAAATATTCTAATAGTATAAATAGAATTTAATTACTCTGTAAGATTTCATATAGCTTTTATAAAAGCCTTCTTTAGTAATTCTAACTTACTATAATTAAAATAAAGAAGATTACTTTTATATCTCTTAAGGGGGAGGTTTACTTTTTTATTAATGAAAGCTTTAATATTTATACCTTTATATATATTAATAAGAATATTATAATTACTCCTACATTGAAAATTATAAAGAAGGTTTATAAGATATTCAAAGTTATATATCTTCTTAAAAATCTTAATATCACTATTTAGTTTTTAGGATTTCAGATCTATTATAGTACTATTGTTAGATTACAACTAGTAAACATTATAATCAATCGATTATATAAATAGTGTGTAACTAGTTGTCTCTATTTATAATATCTATATTTAGGTTATAGTGTGTATATATATACTATATATTATAGGGATAAATCTATATAATAATCCTTCAACTCTTATTAGCTTAAATAAATAGGTTAACTACTTAGTTACCTACTATTACAACTTTAGCCGCCTTAATACTATATTTAATCTAATGATAGTAATACTTTATTTTGTAGCTAAAGCGTATTAATACTAAAATTAATATAAAATACAAAAGTAGCGTAAAATGTAAAAATAGCGTAAAATATAAGATAAGCGTAAAATCGCCTGTAGTCATACTGATTCTTTTAGTTATACTAAAAACTGCAAAAATACTATCAATAGTATTTCTCTACAAAAATACGCCTTTTATTTAATATTATATTAAGTATTTTAACCTCCTATTATAATATATTTCTCTTTCTTTCTATTACCTTCCTTTTATTATCTTATATACTTTTTCTTATTTTTATTTATTTCTCTTATTACTATTAATAGCTTCTATAATTCATCCTTCTATCTATATTATTGTTTTATTTATCATTATAAATCCTTTAAAGGCTTAATTATAAGATTCCTTAGTTATACTACCTATAAGCTTATTTTTACTATTAATTTAATAAATTTTAGCGATCTCTTTTTACTTATATAATTATTAAAGTGTTATAATATTAATTATAAGGTATTTTTCTTTAGTAGTATTTAATTTAATAAAGTATTTATAGAAGGAATAAGAGTTAATATAGACTATTATTCGTATTATTAATATTTTTCAATATTTCGCTATTTACTTAAGAATAGTAGAAATTACATATTCTATATTAATTCCTATAGTTATACTATAAAGCTTAGAGGTTAATATATTTTATATAACTTTTTTCAATTTAGTAGAAGAAAAATAGATAATATTATTTTTAAATTTAAAAGTATTATTAAAGTTTATTATTTCTCTTTATTCCTAAGATAATAATAAATCTTAATTAGATTGTCATATCTTTATATTAATAAAAGATTTATTAATAACAATATAGGGCTTTATCTCCTTAATCTTAGTAAGGATAAATATTAAGTCTTATTTTAGATTCTTTATCTATTATATAAGGTATTTATTAAGTCTCTTAATATTTTCTTCTATTAAGTCTTAATATTAAGTTATAATAGAAAAGTTAAAATATACTTCTAATTAATATATAGAAGTTATATATACTTCTTATATTAATTACTTAATATATACTAACTTCATTTTATTAGAAATATAATTAATAAGTCTAATATTCTTATTTAGCTTTTATAGATAAAAGATATATTACTATTATCTTTGAAAATTATTATATTTCTATTAAAAGTAAGAAACTTATTATTCATAAATACTAATTTTAAGTTTATTATAAATCCTACTTATTAGAATCCTTCTTCTTTCTTATTATTAAATTTTAATAAGTAGAAGCTAAAAGTATTATCTATCTATATATTTACAATATTGAAATATAAGTTATTTATTCTAGGAATTATAAAATATAAGTTATATAATAAAGTTTCCATCTCTAATCTCTCTTTATAGTAGTTAGAATATATTATATACTAATATATACCTAACTATATAAAGCTATATAATAGCTAGATGATAATAATAATAATACCTTCTAAATATACTTACTATAAACTAATAAGTAGTTTTATTAGGATAAAATAATTTAGTAGTATTTCTACTTATATATATATTTAAGTAATTATATAGAGGTAGATTTCTATAGAGGTATTAGACTATAGTATTACTAATAGTATTAGTTGTTAAGAAGTAACCTATAGCTACCTAAGCTATACTATATAATAGCTTAAGCTATAACTATAAAGGCGCCCCTTAGCTATATAGGTAAACTATAAGACCTTGCCCTCTTTATATATATATTTACTATTACTTTTAGTCTTATTACCTATAAGGTTTCATACGTTATAAGCCAAGCTATTTCTAATTTATTATTTATAAATAAAGTAGTATCTCTTTTTATTTTCCAAATACTCCTACCTAAGTAATAGATCAATATTCTTAAACCAAATGGTTCTTCCCCTATACTCTAATTGATTTTTTAAATAACTTAAAAAATAACAATATTTATAACTATATATTCTATAGTTTTTAAATCCTATTATAACTAATTATTCTAACTATAAAATAGTTATATTCTCTATTTTAAAGTTAAAAAGTAAGTATAATTAGTGTTCATAATATACTGATTAATATAATACTTTAAGTAAACTAAGTAAAGAAATAT
This sequence comes from Colletotrichum orbiculare MAFF 240422, assembly GCA_000350065.2. NCBI lineage: Eukaryota > Fungi > Ascomycota > Sordariomycetes > Glomerellales > Glomerellaceae > Colletotrichum > Colletotrichum orbiculare. The sequence continues at coordinate 1,343,001 of AMCV02000006.1, forward strand.
ATTAACTCTAATATAATTAATCTTACTACTAATATATTAATTTATATAACTTAGGAGAATAACTATAATATCATATATAATTTACTTATTTCATTAAATAATATATTAATTAATAAGTTATTTATAAGACCTTATAAGTAATAAAACTAAAGGTAATACTAAATATATATATATAGAGGGGAAAGTCTTATAGCTACCTATATAGCTAAGGGGCGCTTTTATAGCTATAGTTTAAGCTATTATATAATATAGCCTAGGTAACTATAGGCTACTTTCTAATACTCCCCCTCAGGCTAAACCTAAAAACTACTAAAATATATAAAATTAGCCTAAAACTTTTAAAATACTAGTTTTTAGCTAAAAATTCTAAATCTAAGGAAATTTTAAAAGTAGAATATTTTTAGGATTAATAGTATTAAAGTTTCTAATTGAGTATCAATTAATCTAATTACTAGTAATCCCTCTAGAGATAATTCTTAATCTAAACTATCTACTATTCCTAGTAGTCTAATAAAGTCCTTATATTTAATAGTATTTAGAATTTTAGTAAGACTATCAATAGCTTATAAGAATATAGCTAAAGGTTTTAACTAAGAAAGGTTTAGATATATAAATAGGGTTTATATTACTATATAGACTATTATTTAAAGGATTTAAATTATAATCTTTTAGCTGAAAACTCTTTTTAGTATTTTAGTAGTTATAACTAGCTAATTACTAGATATATTATATAGTCTTATTAATATATCTTTATAACTATCCCTCCTTCTAAAAGTTTTAATTTTTAAAATTATAATTATATATTCCTTAATATTTATTATAAAGCTTATATATTATTATTAACTATTTATTATACTAAATACTTTTTTAATACTTATAATTATTCTACTATAATACTATTATTTATTTAAGTGATTTTTTATAGTCTAAATAATAGAACTGATTTTTATTATTATTATTATTATTAGCTTCCTATTACTCTTTCTATTATTTATAAATATATTTATTATTATCCTAGTCATATATTAATACTTTTAAACTTTATAATATTATTCTAATAGGAATAATTTTTAAACTCTATTATAATCTTTTATATTATTTTGCTATATATTTAGTAAATATTATCTACTTCTTCTATATATATCTTATTATTTCTCGATTTTTTATTTATACTATTTTTGTCTCTTTAATACTTTTTTATATTATCTTACTAGTTATTCCTAGCTTACTATCTTTTCTCTTTTCTTTTTTTCCTTTTCTTCTTTATTATTTATATTATATATATTTCCTAATAATATCTTATATTACTATTATTACTACTATCCTCTAAATATTTATTTATATTAGTAAAAAAACTCTCAATAAGAATTTCTTATACCTAAAGCCTAGTAACTACTTACCTTATTTTAGCTATTTATTATTACTCTATCCTAATATAGAAAAACTATTCTATATTATTAATAATTATATATTAAAGTATATTTTTATAAAAAAAATAAGTGGAAATATTATAATATAAGTTATTCCTTCGCTATATATTTACTATTTTTATTAACTTTTACTATTTAAATTCTATTTAAGTTATATAGTACTACTTAAGTAACCTAGAACCAAACTATTATCTATTACTAAATACTTAAGCGAAAAACTTTAATTCTTAAATATAAAAGTAAGTTATTCTATATTCTTACTAAAATCTTAGTAAAATAGTAATATATAAATAATATTATTTATAACTTTCTTATAAATATATAGAAGAAAAAGCTTAGTTTAGAATATCTTCTCTTTTAAGAAATATTAGCTATCTATTGATATTTAAACATTATATATCTTATTACTATAAGTTTACTAAATACTTACTATAAGGATATATCAATAGGATTACACAGTACGCCTAGCAACTAGCTAGCTATAACTACTAAAACACTAGAAAGAGTTTTTAGCTAAAAGATTACAACTTAGATCTTTTAAGTAATAGTCTATATAGTAATATAAACCCTATTTATATATCTAAACCTTTCTTAGTTAAAACCTTTAGCTATATTCTTATAATTCTATTACTTTTATTTAATTTTTTAAGTAACTAGTATAAGTAAAAATATTAGGTAGTAACTATTTTTATAGAAAATAACCACCCTATAGGCGAAGACTTAATATAAACCTTAATAAATTCTAATAATTAATACTCAACTAAATAAAAACATATAATAAGACTATTAGTACTATATTATATTATTATTAGGAATTAGGTAAGTAAAATAATAATAATAATAAGATAGTAACCTTAGGGGAAGATACTTCTAAAAAGAAATACTTTTTATATACTACTTAAGATAAGTTAGAACTTAGTATTAATATAAACTCTTACTAATAATATACTAAAAAGATTAAAAACAGATACTAATTAGATAACTTTATATAAAATATATCTTAAAGAAAAAAATACCTTCTTCTTAATATAAAAAAAAGAAGTAAAATAACTTCTATTATATTTTTTAAGTTTTAATAGTTACTAAGTTTTTAATAATTAATACTTAGATTTAATAAGTAATCCTAAGTATTATTATAACTACTATTCCTACCTAAATTAAACCCAGTAAGTATTATAAATAAAGTATTTAAAACTATATAATCCTAGATAGTAATATACTAAGAATAGATATAGAAGTAGTAGGAGGTCTATAAGGAGTAGACTATAGCCCTTATCTAATAACTAGCTAAGCGATTAGTAGTATCCAGACTACCTAAAGACTAAGAAAAGCTACCCTTATATAACTATAGAATAATAGAAGAAGAAAGAGAAAAAGGGAAAAGAGAAAGAAACAGTAAGCTAGGAATAACTAATGAGATAATATAGAAAGGTATTAGAAGGATAAAGATAGTATAAATAAAAAATCGAAAAATAATAAGATATATATAAAAAAATAGATAATATTTACTAAATATATAGCGAAATAATATAAAAGATTAAAATAGAGTTAAAAAACTATTCCTATTAGAATAATACTATAAAATTCAAAAATATCAATATATCGCTAACATAATAATAAATATATTTATAAATAATAGAAAGAATAATAAGATGATAATAATAATAATAATAAAAATTAGTTCTATTATTTAGACTATAAAAAATCACTTAAATAAATAATAGTATTATAGCGGAATAATTATAAGTATTAAAGAAGTATTTAATATGATAAATAATTAGTAATAATATATAGGCTTTATAATAGATATTAAGGAATATATAATTATAACTTTAGGGATTAAGGTTTTTAGAAGGGGGGATAATTATAAAGATATATTAATAAGACTATATAATACGCTTAATAATTAGCTAGCTATAGCTATTAAAGTATTAAAAAGAGTTTTTAGCTAAAAGATTATAATTTAGATCTTTTAAGTAATAGTCTATATAATAATATAGACCCTACCTATATATCCAAACCTTTCCTAGTCAAAACCTTTAGCTATACTCTTATACTTACCTTATTATTACTACTAATTAATAAGATAACTTAATATTCTAAAATCTATAGAAGAAATATTTTACTAACTATCTATTATATAACCTACTTATTTTTATAATAATAGCCTTATTATTACTTTAGAATAACAACTTATCTATTTCCTCAATATACCTTATTATACCCTAATACCTAAAAATATTAAAACTCCTACTATATAAAAGACAATACGTAGTATTCGTAGTATCTATAATAGTAATATCTATAGCAAAAGTCACTAGCTAGAAGCTAGAGATATAAGGGGAGCCTAAGAAACCTAGGGTTATATAACCCACCCCCTTAATATACCCCCTCAGGCTTTATAAACTAAACAACTAAGTATTATATAAAGTTTATACTAAAAGTAAAATCCCTTTCTATTATAATAAACCTCCTTATTTATTAATAACTAAGTTATTTATAATACTTATATTATTCTTAATAAAAATATTTTAATTATTTTTACAACTATTGAAAGGTAGGTAGGCAGGTAGCCTACATCTAGTAAAGTGATACCTTACGTTAAAGGTATATATACTAGATATTCTCAGGGTAAGAGGATATAGTATAAAAGAGTGAATAATAGTTATATTCAGTAAAAGAATGTTATAGTTGGTTTTTCTAGATACATATTACAATAAAGCATAAAAGCCTTCTTTTATAGTATTATACTTAGTTCTAGAATATTCTAATTAGTAATTATTAGAATATTCGAGTAATATAGGCTTACGTTAGTAATTACGAATACCAAAGTTAATTATTGGTAAGTACCCTGTAAAAGAACGAGGTAGAATATTCCAGTGAATATTCAACAGTAAGTCGAGTACTACTATAGGGTAAACACCTATAGCCTAACATTTCAACAACAACAAATATTAATATAAATATACTTAATAGCTATATTAAAGTAGTACTAATAATTAAAATAATTAGTAGGGATAAAGTTAGGATAAACTATAAAGTATTTATTATTTAGATAGGTATTACTACTATAGTAATTATAATAGGTGTAGCTTTCTTTAAGGTTTAAAAAGCTATAATTAATAATACTATTATAAGTATTAGCTTTATAGTGGAAATTACTAAGAAAGTTCTAAAGTTTGGCTTTTTTAGGATTAATAATAAAGTATTTATTATAGAAAGCTTAGAAACTACTAATTTTATAAAAGGAGTTAAGTAAAATATAGAAGTAAAAAATATCTTAGTTAGTAATAAAGGTATTAATATAGTAGTATAAAGTATAGAAGTTTTTAAAATATTTAAAAAGGTTATTTTTATAATTACTAATATTAAAATAATAGAAATTATAAGTAAAATTAATAATAGTATTACTAGAGACTCTAGGAATAAGAAATTTAATTTTATTTATAAGATTAAAAAAGTAATTACTAGAAGGCTCTTAGCTTGCCTTTTTAAAATAAAGTAATATAAAGCTAATACTATTAATAAGGAAACTATAAGTAGTAATATAATTTTTATATTACTATTTATAAATATTATTATTACTATAAGTAGTAGGAATAATAAGGGTAGGAATATTAGATTTAGTATATTTAAAAATATTATATTTATTAAAAAAAGCTTTAATTACAAGCTCCTAATAGTAGTAGTTAGCTTTACCCTAGAAGATAAGAAGCTAATAATCACTAATAGCTATAGTAACTAAGGGAAAGAAAGAAGGTAATATTATATAGAAAGTATAAGTAAAAGAAGTATAGAAAGTATTAGTTAAATAGTTAAATAATATAGAAGGTGTAAAGTATAGAAGATGCTAAAAAGGTTGAATAATATAGAAGGTATGAAGTATAGAGGATACTAAAAAGGTTGTTTTTAGTAAAAGAATATATATAATATAGAAAGTATAAGTAGCAAGGTTAAAGTGTGGTTTCTTATACTTTGGAGGGAAGGTATGAGAAAACTAGTGAAAAATTGTAATATATTGAAAAATAATATTATTATTAATGAAAATAGGGTAAAAGAAGGGTTGTGAATAGCGTTATAGGGTAAAAAGGGCCCCCTAGAGGGCCCCTAGGCTTATAACCTATATAGGAGATAATACGTAGTATTCGTAGTATCTATAGTAGTGATATCTATAGCAAGAGTTACTAGCTAGAAGCTGGAGATATAAGGGGAGCCTAAGAGGCCTAGGGTTATATAACCTACCCCCTCAATACCTACTATCTTAAGACTATCCTAATTAAATAATAATTTTTACTATTACCTTACTAACTACTCTAAGTATAATATACCTAAATATCCTATTACTATTACTAGTAATTACCTTATTCCTTATAAGTCTCATATTACTATATTTTACTATATATATACCCCTAGTTCGCTATTATCTACTACTAGTAAAAGTAAAAGTAGTAATAATAATTAAGATAATAATAAGAATAGAGAATCTAGGGTTTTAAAGACTTCTTTAAAGCCCCCCTATTATATTAATAATAATAATATTATTATTATACTTATTATAAGTAATTATACTTCTTTTATTAAAATCTATTTAATAAGTTTTTAGTATTACCTTACTTCTAATAATACTATCTTACTTAATATTAAAAAAGAAACTATAAATAAGAATATTTAAGTAGAAAGATTTCTTATTAAGAAGTATAAAATTTATTTTAATATTATTCTATCTACTTCTATAGTTTCTATATCTAATAGCTATTAGTTTACTACTAGAAAATCTACTACTCTTAAAGTTACTACTCCTAAGAAGGCTACTCTAATAAAAAAAACTATAGCTACTAAGAGAACTCCTATTACTAAATAAGTCGCTATACTTTTAATACTTATTATACTTATAATACTTATTATACCTATAATACTTATTATACTTATAATACTTATTATTCCTATAGTACTTATTATTCCTACTATACTTATAAAGAGAAATTAGGAATACTTTTATAAGAATACGCCTAAGTTTTAGGTATGAAGATTATATTATCTATATATACTAGCTAAGTTATTATTAAAATATATTAGTTTTTTCTAGTTTATAAATATATTCCTTAGAATAATATTTAAATTATTTAAATAGTTAATAGAATTATTTCTCCTTGTTTCTTTAAGATATTATTACTAAATACTTAGTATTAATATTATATTAATTATCCTACTTCTTATAATATTAAATTATCTATTTTTTAAATTTTTAAATAACTTCTTATATATTACTTAAGTTAATTATAATCTCTTATATATTATATTTTATAAGCTACCTAATTTATTTTATAAAGAAGTATTTATTATTTCTATCTCTTTACTTTTTTATAATTTCTTCTACTTCTTATTTTATAAAGTTATTTTTTAGTTTAAAAAAAATAGTTTAACTATTAGTATCTTTTTATTATTCTATTTATAATTTAAACAAGGAGATAAGGAAATATTATATATCTAGTAGTATTATTCTAATAGATATATTATATATACTTATTCCCCTATCCTTTCTATTATTAAAACTTCAATATACTTTAATACTAACTTCTTATATTTAAACGTAAAGTTCTTTATTAATAGCCTAATAATTACTTCCTAATTATATATATATAATTAATACTTTAAGTTATATATTTTTACTTAGCTTTTAATTACTAATTATTAATATTCTACTATTTAGTAATATATTTAGTTAATATAAGTAAGTTACTTTATAATACTTTATACTATTAGGTCTTTTTTTACTATATATTTAATTATTTTTAGGTAAAACCTATATAATCTTTCTATTAGTAAGTACCTAGTAGTATT
>AMCV02000006.1:1350997-1367790 GCA_000350065.2 Colletotrichum orbiculare MAFF 240422
CTTCTTTAGAAGAAGAATATCCCTTCTATATTTATTAAATAGTTTTTCTAACTACTAACTATTCTCTAAACTTTTTCTATATATATCTAGTAGTTTTTATTATAAATCTATAGTTTTTTAATAACTTATTTAATTTCTTTAGAATCTTTTATAGAGTATACTATTTTATCTTTTATAAAACCCCTTACTACTAAATATAAGATATATTATATTAGTATAATAACTCTAGCCCCTTATAAATTCTCTTTACCTATTAATACTTATTAAGTATTCTTTATTATTTTATATATTTCTTTATTATAAATAACTATACTTATAATTATTAGTATATTTCTAGTATTCCTAATAGGGTAGTATTTTTAAGAAGTTGAATATTTTCTACTTCTAGGTCTAGTTCTTATACTAAAGTACTTTTTTTATATTTATATTATTTAGGTAAAAACTTTTACTAATTTTAAGTTTTTTTTAATTTTAGTAATTTTCTAATAGGTATTTACTAATAATAATTTAATAAGTTATAGCTTATTTATAAGAATTAGTAGTATATTATAATATTCTACTTTTTCTTTATATAGTCTAACTATTTAAATAGTCTATCTACTAAATTAGTAGCTTTAAGTTAGTATTCTAGATTAAAATTAAATACTAAGAATTTATAAATTTAGTAGGTAAGGTTTTCTTAAAAGTTTTATATTAGTATTATAATAATACTTATTAAAACCTAATAGTCTATTAGGATTATAAACTTCTTTAAGAATCTTATTAAGTAATACTTCTAGTAGTTAAGGTTCTTAATAATAACTAGTAATTCTTATTAATTTATTCTTTATTTTTATTCTATTTTATTAAGCTTTTTAGAGTAGTAAGTAACTAATTACTATTAGTTTTCTACTTTTTATAATAAGATACTTAAGATTACTTATTATAATATATTTATTTCTATTTTAGTATTCGTAATAGGGTTTTAATACTAAAGAATAATTACTAAGTAGAAAGTATTTTATAGTATTAAGAATATAAATTTTATACTTTCTAACTATAAGAAGACTTTCTTCTTAGTTCTTCTTTTAAAAAATATTATAAGTAGTATTATTACTTCTGAATAATTAGTAATAAACTTATAGTAAAAATTATAAAAACTTAAGAATATCTAAAATTCCTTAAATATTTCTAGTAGTTTCTATTTAGTAATAACTTAGATTCTTATTAAGTCTATTTTAATTCTTTTTTAAGTAATTATATAGTTTAGAAAACTTATTTTTTCTATATAGAATTTATATTTAAAGAATTTAGTAAAGAAATACGTTTTATATAGCTTAGTAAGTACTTATAGTAGTATTTTAGTATAGTCTTCTCTAGTACTTATTATATATATTATAATATTATCTATATATACTATATAGTATATATTAATTAAATTAGTAAGTATATAGTTAATATATATTTAGAAGGTTATTAATATATTAATAAGACTAAATAGTATTACTATATATTTGTAGTAACTATATTATATTTTAAATATTATTTTTTAATAATCTTCTAACTTAATTTTAATATAGTAATAGGTATCCTTAAGGTTAATTTTTGAAATTTATATTACTCTTTAGAGTCTATTTAAAAGCTTACTAATTAGTAGTAGTAAGTAATAGTTCTTAATTATAATTTTATTAAGATTCCTATAGTTAATATAGAAATATAGAAAGTTATCTTTTTTTTCAAAATAAAAAAAATTAGTATACTTATTTTATTTATAGATAGTTATATATATCTATTCGCTAGGTTTTCTATAATATATACTTTTAATTTTTCTAATTATTACTTACTTAGTAAATATATAGGCCTATAAGGCGGTTTCTTATTCAATTCTAGCTTAATAATATATTTAGTATTTTTAAAGATTAGGATAGACTTTACTATAATTTTATTAAATAATCCCTACTTACTTATAAGCTCTTTAGGGATATCTATAGTTATAATAACTTTTTCTTTTTTTCTAAATACTTCTATATAAACCTTAAGATCTTTTCTTATCCTATTAATATATAGTATATAGGTAGTCTTATTATTCTTAATAATCTCTTATATAAATACTTCTAGTTTAGCGATAGATATATATTTATAATACTAAGTATTTATTTAAATATCTATTATAATATTTTTTTAATTTATAGAATATTATTCTAATAGGAAGTCTATATATCTTTCTAATTAGTAAATACTAGTAAATAGCTAGTATAATTTTTATAGGTAACTATTTAAGTTTATAAAGTAGAATATTAATTAGTATAACTTCCCTAATTCTAATATTAAATTATTAAATCTTTTTAAAATAAGTATAGTTATTTTAGTTAGAATTAGTCCTAGTAATATAACTAGCTACTTATTAATAAAGTCTACTTATAAATATAAATCTATATTTACTATTATTTCTTTTTTTTTAGTATTTTAAAGAATAATTACTAAGCTTTTAGCTATCTTTTTTATAAGGACTAACTTTTTAATTAGTATAGGGACTATTGGTTCTATTTCTATACTTATTTATTTCTCTAGATTTCTTTAATATAAAAGCTAATATTCATAGTTTATATTAAAGTATAAGACTTTATAGTATTCTATTTCTAACTAGTTATTAGTATCTTATTTATACCTATCTTATTCTTATAGTTTATAGTTTTATACTTAGTCTTGTTATATAAGAAGTAAGTTTTTATAATTTATAGTATAACTGATATATATATAGTTTTCTAACTTAAAGTAGGTATAATATTATTTAACCTACTAGTATCTTACTACTAACTATTTAGTATTAATAGAGTTAATAGTTCTATTTATCCTACTATTTATAAGAATAGAAGTAGTTGGAAAAGCTATAGGCTTATATATAAATACTTATATTTCCTATCTCATATTAATTTATTAATATAGTACTATTAGAATTCCTATAGTTTTTTAACTCTTATTATAATATTTCTAGTTTTTAGGATTAGAATTTTTAGTTTTTCTATTTCTTTTTTTAAGCCTAGGTATAGTTAATAAAAGTAGATAAAAGTTTCTCCCTTATTCTATTCAAATCTAAATGAATTTCAATTTTAATATAGTACTAACTATTTAGTATAATACTATATAAGTAATTAGTATTCTTCCTATTACATTTCTTTAAGTTTCTACTTATATAACTTTTCTTATATTTTTAAGTTAATATACTATTAGTAAATAAATATAATAAAGTTAGTTTAGATAGAATTATCCTTTAGGTTAGCTTTATAATTTCTTTATTCTATTTAGAATTAAGGTATTAATTTTATAAGTACTTATTAGATCTACTAATTAATTATACTACCTAATTAGATTTAATAATTATTCTTAATAGTTATAATTTAGTTATTAATTTATTTAATTATTAATTCTTCTCTTATAATTTTATAGTTATAAAAGGGTAATTTTTCTTTGTTTTTAAGTAGTCTAAATATTACTAATTATTTAGTTAGTTATTAGATAAAAGTTATAATCTACTCTTTATAAGTTTCTTATTATCTTTATATTTGTTTTTAGTATATTACTATCTAGGATTATATAGTTTTAAGTATTTTATTTATAATACTTATTAGGTTTAGTCTAAATAAGAATAATAACTATAATAATACTTAGGATTACTTATTAAATCTAAATATTAATTACTAAAAACCTAGTAATTATTTAGACCTAAGAAGTATAATAGAAGTTATTTTACTTCTTCTTCTTATATTAAAAAGGAGGTATTTTTTTCCTTAAGATATATCTTATATAAAGTTATCTAATTAGTATTTTTTTTTAACTTCCTTGGTATATTATTAATAAAAGCTTATATTAATATTAAGTTTTAATTTATCTTAAATAATATATAAGAGGTATTTCTTTTTAAAGGTATTTTCCCCTAGAGTTACTATCCTATTATTATTATTATTTTACTTATCTAATTCCTAGTAATAGTATAATATAGTACTAGTAGTTTTACTATATACTTCTATTAAGTTAAATATTAATTATTAGAGTTTATTAGAATTCGTATTAAGTCTATACCTATAAGGTAACTATTCTCTATAAAAATAGTTACTACCTAATATTTTTACTTATACTAGTTACTTAAAGAATTGAGTAGAAGTAATAGAATTATAAGAGTATAGCTAAAAGTTTTAATTAGGAAAGGTTTAGATATATAAGTAAAGTTTATACTATTATATAGATTATTACTTAAAGGATCTAAGTTGTAATCCTTTAGCTAAAAACTCTTTCTAGTACCTTAGTAGCTATAGCTAGCTAGTTACTAGGCGTACTGCGTGGTCCTATTAATATATCCTTATATAGCTATATTAATACTTTTCATAAAATATAAAGTAATTATATTATTTTTATTAACTTCTTAAATAATCTATTTATACTAAATGTTAATATTCTATATATATATTTTATTTAGAAAGTTTATTATATTTACTTAAGTATTAATATTATTAGTAAAAAAGATTATAAGTATAGTAATCTATTAATCTAATAGCTACTTAATATATTATTAAATCTATTTAAAAAATATACTAGTAAGTATAAGGTTAATAAGTTCTACTTTTATAAAGCTTAGAATAATAATTATCTATTTCTTAAACTTCTAAATAATAGATAATTTAGTAAAATAGACAATAGAGCTATTAGTAGATATATATAATAGTTTATTATTAATAAAAGTAGTATTTACTATAATATAGAAACCTAGATTTATTATAAAATCTATTCTTCTAAATATAATATTATAATTAGTAGTATTAATAAGGTGTTGAAAAAAATATTTAATAGTATATTAATAAGTAAGAAAGAGGTTAGTATTTACTTAATATAATTTACCAATAGTATAAGTAATATCTAGTTAAATACTAGTAGCTAATTAGTTAAAATAGCTAGTTTACTCTATATAGAACTAGTAAGATTAATTATTATATTTATTTTTAACTATATAATCAAAACATCTTTATTATTAGAAAGTATAAAAGTATAGCTAAAGGTTTTAACCAGGAAAAATTTAGATATATAAATAGGGCCTATATTACTATATAAACTATTATTTAAAAGATCTAAATTGTAATCCTCTAGCTGAAAACTCTTTCTAGTATTTTAGTAGCTATAGCTAGCTAGTTGATAGACGTATTATGTAGCCCTATTAATATATCTTTATAACTATCCCCCCCTTTAAAAACCTTAGTCCTTAAGGCTATAGTTATATACTTTCTAATATTTATTATAAGACTATATATTATTACTAACTATTTATTATATAAAATACTCCTTTAATTTTAATAATTATTTAGTTATAATACTATTATTCATCTAAGCAAATTTTTATAGTCTAAATAATAGACCTAATTTTTATTATTACTATTATTAAATTCTTATTTATTCCTTCTATTATTTATAAACATATTTATTATTATTTTAGCGACATATTAACAATTTTAGTTTTTATAATATTATCCTAATAAGAATAGTTTTCTAAACTCTATTATAATCCCCTATATTATTTTACTATATATTTAATAAATATTATCTACTTCTTCTATATATATCTTATTATTTTTTAATTTTTCATTTATACTATCTTTTTCTTTCTAATACTATTAAGGGGTAGGCCTATAGCTATATATACTATATACTATAGCTACCTATATTATATACTAACCTAAGTACTATAATTTAGAAGCTTATTTTCCCGCTTTAGTAGTAAGAGGCTTTTTTTCCTTAGATATTACTAATAGGATTACTATTACTTTAGTTTTTATCCTCTTACTTAGAAGTTATATAAGTTATAAGCTTAGGCTATTTTCAATTTATTATTTATAAATAAAATAGTATCTCTTTCTATTAATATTCTTATTCTTCAATTAATTTTTTAAATAACTTAAAAAATAATAATATTTATAACTATATACCCTATAGGTTTTAAACTTTATAATAATTAATATTCTAAATTATAAATTAGTTACCTTATTAATTTTAAAACTTAAAAATAAATTAAACTAATCCTTTTAACTAATATTAATTAATACTATACTTAGAGTAAATAAAATTAAGAAGTATATTAATACTAATATACTTAAGCTACTTACTAAAACCCCTATATATATATTATAGGAGAATTAAAAAGATATTATTTATAACTTCTTTATATTATTATATAATATACTAATTAATAAACTACTTAATACTGAATAGTAAATTAATAGTAACTTTTATATACTTATAAAAGTACTAGAGAAATATATCCCTAAGGTTTCTAAAGATACTATTAATACCCTTATTAATAGGTTTACTAAAAATAATATTTATAATTATAAGACTTTTTATTATGACTTTAAGTATATTTAGTATTTATATATTTATATTATAAGCCTCTATAATTAGAATACTAATTATTTCTAAGTTATTATATTTTTTAACTATTTTAAATTAAAATTACTTAATATTTATAAATACTATACTAATAATAATAAGAAGCCTATATAAACTAATATTATTAAAACTATTTATACTTTTACCTAGGATAAAGAATAAAAGATAAATCTTACCTTATATTATAAGTTAACGATTACTAGAAGTATTATATCTAGTATTATTCTAAATAAAAAAAAGAATAATAAATATTCTTATTATAAAAGAAACTATCTAGTATTAAAATACTAGACTACTTATTTTTATTTCATTCTTACTAATAATAAATTCTATAATTAACTATTAGTATTTATTATAAAATATATATACTAAAAATTACACTAAAGTATTAACTTTATACTTATTAATATTTATAAAAAATACTATAAGTATTATTAATAGTTCAGCTATTAAAAGCCTTACTATTTAGAAGCTATTAATAATACTTAAAGTAGTAAATATGATAATTAATAATAAAACTATTATAAGTTTAGATATTATAGTTAATTTCAGTTACTCTAGTTTAATTTTAATAACCTTACTCTTTTTATATTATATAATATTTATAATAACTTCTAACCTTTTACTACTACTAATAATAAGTTAGTAAGACTAAAAAGTATAAGTATTCTTTTTAATAGAAAATCCTATAAACCCTTTTAAAACTGTTCATTAGATTATTAAAAATATTAAATATAACTTTCTTAGTCTTACTAACTTATTTAGCCTAAAAAGACTTTAAAGAAATTATATTAAGTATAGTTATTATATTATAAACCTTATTAATACTTAATCTTAATAGAATCTTACTAAAATCTATTAAGTAAGTAATATTTATATTATTAATATATCTAGTAATACTACTATCCCTATTAATATTACTCTTAGTTTAACTAGAATCAAAATAAAAGCTTATCTTATATTTAAGATAATATATTAATATTTATCTATATCTATTTATTACAAATTATTAAAACTTATTACTATATAAGTATATAATTTACTTAAGAAGAAATTAACTCTTTCTATTATAAAATATATTACTTCGCTAAATCTATAGAAATTATTAGCTATAATACTCCTCTCCCCTTTATTTAAATAAATAAAGAGATTTATCTTAATTTTATTAAAGTTAAGTTATTATTAATAATAAGTGAGAAGTATACTTTTTATTTTCTTAATTACTATAGTAATTACTATTAACTTATTTTACTTAATACTTATTATTATAATATTATATTTAAGGCTATTAAGAGGTTTAATAATATTTTTATTAGTATAACTATATTAATTATAAAATCATAAGTTTATAATAATATTTTAGAGTTTAAGAAAGTATTTAGAAACTCCTATTTTATAAGTATTTAGCTTAACCTAACTACTACTTATATATTATTAATAAATAAAGTAATTAAATATACTAATTAGACTATTATTAAACTAGCTTATATTATACTTATTAATAATAGTCTACTTAAAGAGCTCTAGGACTATATATTTAATACTACTATTTAGATTTTTAACTTCTTACTATAAATTAATAAAAGAAAACTTAGTTTTTATAAGATTATAATAAGAAAGTTAAACCTAGCTAAGAATTATAAGTTTCTATATATTAAGTATATCTATATAGTTAGATATATCACTTATATTTACAAAAAAAGAAGTAAGTATCCTCCTTATACTATTAAGATAGAGATATATACTATAAAAAGCTTTCTTATTAACTATAACTCTTTATATAGCTATATTTATTATATTTATATTCTTAATATAAAGAAAGTACTTTATATCAGGCTAGGTTCATACTAAGTAATAGGATCTCTCAATAGGCGTATACTATACTATATAACTATTCGAACTTAGCTTTCTCCTTACTTAACTATAGCTCTATACTTATATTTAAGCTTTATATTACTAGAATATCTATTATTCTAATAACTAAAACTAATATATAGGGGCTCTAGTAGCCCCTTAATACCCCCTTTCTTTATAATAACCTAATATAATCCCCTCTTTTAGAAATCCTATCTTTAAAACCTAACTACTAAGATACTAGTATAAAATAGTAGTATTTTACTTCCTTTCTAATACCTTTTTTTAATTAAGACCTAAATATCTATTCTAAGCTTTATATCTTAGCCTCTTAATATTAAGTTTTAATTAATATTAACCTCTTAAGATATATTCTAACTATAATTATATTTTAATTAACCTAGAACTTCTATATAGAATAACTAGTCTTCTTTAGCTATAGAAATATTAGAAAGGCTTCTTCCTTACTCCTAACTATAAAGATTTTATATTTATTATAATTATAATATTTTAATTCTTATAGAAATTATACTAAACTTTTCCTAGTAATAAGTTATAAGTCTCCTATTCCTACTTATTCTATAGAATACTATTTTTACTAACTAGGCTAAAATAATATATATTTTATAATTCTTCTAGCTTTAGAGACTAATATTATTCTCTTTACTACTCCTATTATCTCCCCCTAGTAACTTATAGGTAACTTCTTTATTATTAATTTTACTATCTTCTATCCTAAAGAAACTTTTAACTACTTTTAACTAAAGGAAAACCTTTTTTATTATTTAAATTTTTAATCTTACTTATAGGTCACCTTTATTTTCTCTTTTATTAATAACTTTATTTCTAAATTATTAAAAATAATAATAATAATAATTATAATATCTACTCCTACTACCCCTACTACTCCTACTATTTCTATTCCTACTCTTCTAGTACTTCTTCCCCTTATTCCTACTCCTATTTAAAAAAGAGTTACTACTTTAAAAAAAAAAACTACTAAGTCGTTACGTACCCCCTATACCTTTCTAACTAATAATAATAATAATAATAACAACTTTATATACTAAATCTCCTACTATTACTACTTCTATTTTATAATTGTCTAAAAGCTAATTAGTTACTCCCTTATTCCTCCTTTTTACTATAAAACTACTAATATATTTCTATTACTTCTTTTTTTCCTATTTCTACTAATAATTTTAAATATTAATAATAAGTATTCTTATTACGCTACTATATATAGTAAGGAATATATTCTAATATACTTCTATCCCTCTTCTTATAAGCTATTCTTATAACTATAAAATATATTCTAATATCTCCCTAAGCTACTTATATTACTACTCCTATAGCTCTTACTTTATACTATTTTTTTACTAATTCTTTATCTAAAACTAACCCCCTTATAACTACTTATAATACCAAAATAAGAAACCTATATTATTATCTCTTAATACTCCCCTACTAATTATTAATATAAAAAGATTTTAAAAAAACTTAAATTACTACTTATAAAGCCTTCTAGACTAAAACTTCCTATATTAATAAATCTAATACTAAGTATAAAATTAAAAATAAAAAAGTAGAATAACTAACCTATAAATACTAGCTTATAACTATTAAAACTATAACTACTACTACTTTATAGTATAACTACTTCTTAGAAAGAAGTATAAAAACTACTACTACTTTCTAATAAGCTTAGGAAGTATAAATTTATACTATTAAAATATAGATTACTACTCTTATAGGTTTCTAGATTATTTTTCTAAGATAGTTTTTAACTTATTCTTATATTATAAATACCCCTCTATCCTTTTAATACCCCCCTAGTAACCCCCTACTTACTAATATTATTTTTTTAATATATTAATATTCTTAATTTATATTCCCTAACTCTTAAAACCTCTAAACAGCCTAGTAATAATAATAATAATAAAGAGAATAATAGAAATAGAAATAATAATAACAAAGAAAGTAATAATAATAATACTAAATAATCTAATACCCCCTTATTCCCCTCCTAATATCCTATATATTTTCTCTTTTTAGAAATTAGTTACTATTTTTAGGTTTTACTATATTTCTTCTTCAGCTTTTAGGCTAATATAAGCTTCCTAGCCCCATTTTATTAATAACCTAATTATATTACTCCTCTTATAATTTACTAGTAATCCCTAAGAAACCTTCTTTATATTCTAACCTTAGTTCTAATAATATATTCTACTAAAATTCCTATAAATTTGCCTCTATTTTATATTTTTTTTACTTAATTAAATACTAATAGTTTCTTTATAGTCTTTTATAATCTACTATATAATTAATTTTATATATATTATCTCTTAGGTTTTTAATAGGGACTACTTAAAATATTAGTAGATTATTTCTATACTTCTCTAATTATAATAAAGAGAAGATATTATAAATCTTATACTTCTTATCTAAGTCGAATTTAAATACTTAACCCTTATTAACTATTTATCTTATTCTAAATAGCCCTAAGTATTTATTAAATAGTTTTTTAATTAGTTATTTTTATTAGATATTTTTAATAAATAGTAATATATAATTACTAACTTTAAAATCTAACTACTCCTTTTTCTTATTATATTACTTAGTATATCTTTTATTCACTTCTTCTAATAAAACCTTTAACTATTATTAATATAATTAGAAATATCTTACTTTCTCTTCTACTATAGAAACTACTTTAAGTTTAATACCTCCTAGAGAACTATTATAAAATCCCCTTAATAAGTAACCTATTAAGGCGTCCACCAATACAACTCTAGTAGTACTATAAACTAAAGTATTATAAATAAATTTAACTATAAGTAACTACTTAGCTTAATCATCTTAATTCAAATTAACTACTACTTTTAAGAAGTATTTTATATTCTAATTTTACTATTCTATTTACTTATCAGTTTATAGATAATATATTATACTTAGTTTCCTCTTAATAACTAATAAGTAAGTAATAAAGGCTTAAAATCTATTAGTAAATAGTAAACCTCTATTAGATATAATAGTTTAAAGAATTCTATACTTAAGGAAGATATTATTTACTAAAAAGGCTACTAGTTTATCTACTATTAGGAATTCTTTTATTAATAAGTAGAATATATACTTCATAAATTAATTAACTACTACTAATATACTATTATAACTTTTCCCCAAAAACCTAATCAACTTCAGTAACTTAATAATAAAATCCATACCAATATATTACTATAAATTAGTAGGTACTAGTAGAAATACTAATTTACTATATAGGAGGTAGTATTAAAACTTTAATTACTAATATATTATATACCTCAATATATATTCTATAATATCTTTTCTTATAGACTTCTATTAGTATATTTATCTTAACTTTTTAAGTATCTTAATAATACCTAAATACCCCCCTAAAAATTTATTATAAAAAACTAATAGTAAGTCGACTTAAAATTAATATCTATCTAGGATAATTAGTTTACTTTAGAACCTTACCTCTCTTTTTTTATTAATAGATTAACTATTACCTTTTTAATATAACTTTTCTCTTCTTCTAATAGTAGTCTCTTTCTATACTTATTAGATTTCTTCTTCTAATATTTTTTTTAATCTCTCTAGAATAATATCTTCTAAATTTACTATTAGCTTTTAATTTTAGAAGGATACTACTATTACTCTATTTAAGAATTAGCTTAAGAAGTCTTCTAAAAAAGTATTTCTAATTCTTTAGGTTTTTCTTTCTATAAATTAATAATCTAGTTATCTTAATAGACTATTTATTAGGTTTTACTTCTCTAGTTAGTAGTTAATAATATAATTAAATAATAATATATTTTAAAAGAATCTTACCTAATAGCTATTAAGTTAAAATTTTACTACTAGATACTAGTAACTTAAGTAATTAGTAATAAAAATAACTTTATACTATAAATATAAAAAGTAATACCTCTATATAAATATTACCTTATAAATAACTAGTAGTTCGGCTTCTAGTATACTATATCTTAACTCTATTCTTCTTAACTTCTATAAGAAATAAGCTAGTAGTTACTACTATCCTTCTTCTAGTTAGGTAACTACTACCCCTATAGTAAAGTTAGAAATATCTATCTTTATATAAATTAGAAAAACTAGATTAAAATATTATAAAATAAATATTTAAATAAACCTATCTTATAAATCTTTAAAAGCCTTAATTATACTAAGAGTTATTATATCTTCCCTTTTTACCTACTTAATTAGTCAATTAGTAAGTCTAATATATACTTTAGAATAATTCTAAATAAATCTCCTATAGAATTCTATAAATCCTAAGAAGATCTAGATCTTTCTAATACTAGTAAGTAGTAGTTACTCTTTAATTACTATTATTCTTTCTTCTTCTATAGTAATACCTTTAGGAGAGATAATAAAACCTAAGAATTTAATTATTTATATATAAAACTCATATTTTTCTAAATTAGCATAAAGCCTTATAGTTAATAACTAGCCTAATATTTCTCTTACTACTTCTATATAGTCTTCCTTAGTTTTAATAAATATTAAGATATTATCTAAATAGATAATATATATAATATCTATAAAACCTACTAAAGTATTATTAATATATACTTAGAAAGTTACTAAAGTATTAACTAAATTGAATAATATTACGTAATATTTAAAATATTTATATTACGTCTAAAATACTATCTTCTACTTATCTCCTAACTATATATAGACTTAGTAATATACGTCTTTTAGATCTTGTTTAATAAACTATAAAGCTTTTTTTAAATAGTCTAAAATCTTATTAATAAGTAGTAGTAGTATATAGTTTTTAATAGTAATATTATTTAGACTTCTATAGTCTATATATAGCTTTAACTTACCTCCTTTTTTTAAGATAAATAAGATTAGTACTTCTATAAGGCTTCTTAATACTTTAATCTATCCCTTTTTGAGAGTTAATATAAAATATTAATATAGTTCTTCTAATTCTTTTTCTATAAGAAAATAGATAGAGCCTTATAGGAATTTCTTACTTTCTTCTAATTTTATTATATATATATAAGTATTTTTTTCTATAGGGATACTAGTTTTCCTTATATTAAAAATATAAGCTTACTCTTAGTATTCTAGTAGTAATTAACTAAGATAAACCTTTTTTTTATTTAGATTTCTTATAGGTTATTACTAGGCGGCTTGCTACTCTCCTTCTATTAATATTAATATAGTTGAGATTATTAATATATATTTAGATTACTTCTTAGCCTTATTAATTACTTTAGCTTTATATACTAGTTTGAAATTAGTAATAACTAAGGGATAGGTCTAACTTAGAATTTTCTACTCAAGGTTAAATTTTACTTTTTTTCCCTAGGGGATCCCTAGGATTATATAATATTTATTAGTATTACTTATTTAGAAAATATAAAACTTTATCTATATTATATTAAAGTTATTTATAATTTTTATAATTATAATTTATATTTTATATTTAGGTATTACTCCTCTCTAGAAATTTAATATTTTTAATTTCAAATTAACTTTTATAAGTTTAGTATTATATAGTATTTTCTAGCCTAAGATATTCTTATTAACTCTTAAATTAATAAGTATTTTTCCTTTCTTCTAATTTCTCTCTATATAAACTAATATTTTAGCCTTAAAATATTAGTAAAGCCTTAGATTCTATAGGATATAAATATTATTAACTCCTATTTCTAAAATATAATAAGGTTTTTTAATATATTTAGGCTTTTTATAGGTATAATAAGTATTTTTACTATACTAATATAATATATAGCCTATCTTTCTGAAATTATAATATTTAGGTAGATTTTAAAGAGTAACTATTTGAAACTATAAAATCCCTTTTTATTTAATTTTAAGTAAGAAAATAACTATAAGAGATAGTTCCTTCAACTAGCTCTCCCTACTTATTTCTTAAGTTAGGATAACTATTTATATAACTAATAGGTTATAATTCCTCTACTTTAATATTCTAAATATAAGTTTTATTAGGATAGACTTGTTTAGAAATTACTTAACTATTTCTACCTTTTTAGCTATATAATTTAATTCTTAATATATAACTAGTAAACTCCTATTTATAATTATATATTTTAACTTAAATGATAAGTAGTTAATAATATTAATAATTTAGAGTTTCTCTAGTTAGATATTAAAATATTCTACTTTAAGGGATTTATATATATTAATAAATTCTTAATAGGATTAGCTAACCTTCTAGCGAATTATATCTAATTTAACTATTATTATAATAATTTAAGTATTATTATTATCTATACTAAATTTTAGCTACTCTTCTATTACTACCTAAGTAATCTACTTAATATTATTATTATAAGTAATAATAACTTATTTAATTTACTAATAAGATATAATATTTTCTAAATATAAGTTTATATATTAGACTTTATCTTTATTTATAGTAAAATTATTTTCTACTAAGTTAAACTATTTTTATAATTTAAATAGGAAGTTATTAAACTCTAACTAACTACCCCTTTAATATTTAATAAAAGTTAACTATTTAACTAAAAAGTCTCTTTTTTACTTCTTAGGGTTAAATATAAGAGTAGAAAACCTTCTAGTATTTCCCTCTTCTAGATCTTCTCCCCTATATAATACTACTAACTTCTCTAATTTCTACTTCTTTTTCAACTTCTTTATTTTTTTTTAATTAATTAGTCTAAATTAATTTTAGAAAAGTTACTATTATTCTAGGGGAGTAGCTACTCTCCTAGTTTATTAATACTACTATTAGTAGTTATAAGAATTAGTTCTCTTATTAAATTAAATTTTAATTCCTAAATTATTTAAATAATAGGTTTCTAATATAATATTATTATAGTCTTACTAATTAGTATGCCTAAAGGTAAGTAGAAGTTTGAATATATTAAACTAGGTTTATACTAAGTAATAAGATTTCTTAATAAATATATACTATACTATATAACTATTCAAACTTAGTTTTCCCCTTACTTAATTATAGCTTTATACTCATATTTAAACCTCGTATTACCGGAATATCTATTATTCCAGTAGCTAAGGCTAGTATATAGGGGCTCTAGTAGCCCCCTAGTGCCCCCCTTCTCTATAGTAGCCTGACACTTTACTACTATAATATTTATTTTTATAAAAGTCCTAATAAGACTATTTTATACCTTTTTATTAACTATATTAAACTTAGTAGTATTAATTATAATATTCTATTTAATAAACCTAACCTATAGATCTAATATTCTAAATAAATCTTAGATTAAAATCCTACTACTATAGAAAACTCTTTACTAAAAGAAAAAAAAATTACTTTACAAGTATATTAAACTAATAATACTTAGATTATAAAATATATAACTCTATTATTAGAAAGCTTACTTCTTCTCATTACTACTACTTATCTAGAATTTATTAATATTATAAATAATAAAAGAAATAATAACTTTATAGATATTATTTAGAAGTAAGAATTAGATTATTTAAATCCTAATATTAATTTACTAATAATAGAGCTAGCTAATATTCCTACTATTTCTATTTTAAATTATCTCTATTATACTACTATAATAAAACTACTTAGTTATTATTATAAAACCTATAATTTCTATTTTTATAATAAAAAGAAAATTTATCTTACTACTAATATTTATATTAATCTAGATATTCCGATTACTATTACTCCTCTTACTATTATAATATTATTAAAAATTCTTCCTCTAAGTTATTCTATCTTTTATATTATTAAAAAAATAAAAAAAAGTCCTCTTTACTTTTCTTATTATAAACCTATATACAATACTAAAATTAACTAGATAGTTATTAAGGAGACTTTTTATATTATTAATAAACCTTTTAATACTAAAATCCTTCTAAATATATAGATTTTTAATATTAAGACTAATACCTTAAATAATATTATAAGATTTAAAGCTTAATAGGTTATTTATAATAATTATAAGAAAGATAATTAGTTATCTTAAGAAATCTATACTACTATAATAATTACTATTATTATATATTTCTTTTTTATTATAATTATATTCTACTATCTCTTATATAAAATATATAATTTTAATACTATATTTCTTATTATTCTATTACTTTAAAGTATTTAAATCTATATTTATCAACTTATAGGTTACTCTAATAGTATAAATAGAATTTAGTTATTCTACAAAACCCTATATAACTTCTATAAAAACTCTTTTTAATAGTTCTAGCTTATTATAACTAAAATAAAGAAAATCAGTTTTATACTTATTAAGGGGGAGATTTATTTCTTTATTAATAAGAGTTTTAATACTTATACCTTTATATATATTAATAATAATACTATAGCTACTTTTATACTTAAGATTATAAGGAAAATTTATAAAATACTTAAAACTATATACCTTTTTAAGGATTTTAGTATTATTACTTAACTTTTAGGATTTTAAATCTATTATAATACTATAAAGATCTTCTTATCCTAATATAAATATATTAACTCTATTCTATACTATTTTAATTATTAT
>AMCV02000006.1:1397901-1448988 GCA_000350065.2 Colletotrichum orbiculare MAFF 240422
ATCTAATATAACTCCTTAGTTCTACTTTAAATTATTATCTATAGAGTTCTTATTTTTACTCTTTCTTAAGTAAGTATATTTAGTATTTATATATATAAAAATACTTCTAATTAGAATATAGATCTTTTATTAGAGAAATGATATCTCTTTAAATATTCTACTTTATATATTACTAGAGTTATTCTTCTTTAATCTTAATAGGTAACTTCTATTTAGAGTTTACTTATAAGTTAATATTATAAATAAAAATAGTAGATTTAACTATTTCTAGCTAGAGATAAGATAGCAGGTTTGTATTAGTAAGTATTTTAATAGACTTAATAATAATTTCTTACTTAGTATATTTCTAACTACCTATTAGTCCTTTTATATATAGGGGAGAAAACTTAAGTTTAATCTTTTTTTTATTAGTAAATATCTAGTATTTTATTTATCTATTAATTATAATAATTATTCTCTTAATATCTTATTAGATTTTATAAATAGGAAGGTCTTTCTAATATAATATTTATTATTTAAAATAATATAGTATATTAAAGACTTATTCTAAAGTTTTATTTAGAAAGATAAAGACGAAGAGATAACCTATATATTTATTTTTAATTACTATTACTTAATATAATATTTTATATATAAAAGAATAATTAAAGAGATTTTAAGTAATATAATAATAAGGTTATTAAATATGATATTTAAATTTTTATTAGGAAATAACTTATTAAGTATAAGTTAGTATATAGTATTTATATTTTAAGTGAGTTATTAATTTGATTTTTACTTCTTAAGTATAACTAATAACTTTAGTAAGAATATTAAATTCTAAGTAATCTAACTATAAATACTAAAAGTATATTAAGTCTTCTTATTTATATAAAAGTTTTCTTAAGAGATAAAAGTTTATTTGAAGTATATAAAGATTAATAATATATATAGTATTAAATAGGATTGTATTAGAGTAGGTAGAAATAGGAGTATATTTAAAGAAAACTAGGTTTATTTTATAAAAAAAGTTATATATAATAATATTATTCTTTTCTTTTCTAAAATAAAATATATAGTTAAAACTAGAATACTAGATATCGTTTTTTTAGAATAATACTTCTAAAATAAAATTCATATAAAAATTCTTAATATAATAGATATCCTTTAGAACTAAGTCTATTTTTATTCTATTTAAGCTATTTAGGATAGCTTTTAGTATATAGTATTTCTTCTTAAAAATAGGGTAAGATGTAATATTACTTTTAACCTAAGTATTTATTATTAAAACCTTATAAAAATTAAATTCTAGAAAGTCTTTTTAATTAATAAGGTAAGTAGTACTATAGCTATTAATAACTATATTATTACTAAATAAGTAATATAAAGAGATAGGAATAGTAAATATACTAAATAACTTAGGGTTTATATAGTAAGACTTTTCTAGAAAAAAAGAGTTAATAGTAATAGCTATTATATTAGAAAAATACTATAAGATAGGTTAAGATTAATTACCTTATCTATAGCTTTTACTATATCTATTTTTCTTTCCTTCTTATTACTTTTCATATAAGACTTTTAGCTAACTAATCTAATTTAAATCTATATAAAAATTATTAAAGTAGTTTTTATTTAGATAGTTTTAAATAAAAGTCTTCTTAGTATTTAAAATATATCTATTATACTAATTAGAACTATTTTTTAAGATAATCTTAAGGTATTTATAGTTAAAAGGGGACTAGAAGTAGCTTAATATATTATAAAGGTATATTTTAAATAATTTTACCTAACTTATTCTTTATAAAGTAAGTATAAAGTTTTTAATTAGTTATTTCATAATAATTATATAAACTCCTTATTTACTATTAGATTCTCCTAAGAGATTCTTATAGTAAATAATATTAGAGAAGATATTTTTATATTCTTAGAAGAAGTAGATATTAATATCTATATACTTATCTATAGTAATCTAATTAAATTAAGTATTTACTTAGTTTAAAGTAAAATAGGTTTTTATAGTAATTAGGAAGTTTTCTATTATTAGAATATTAGTAATTTTGGGGATATTGTATTAAATAGTATGAAAATAGGTATTATTCTAATTATTATATTAAATAGATATCATATTTGAGGTTTTTACTTAGGTAAAAGCTAGGTTGTATTTTTTTCTAATTACTATTAAGATATTAGATTCTGATAAGGTAAAATAGTATTTAAAGTTAATAATAAAGTTATAGAGAGAAGTATTATTTATAAAGAGTTATTTAGAATAAGTTATTTAGAGTAAGTTAATATTAATAGTTATATTAACTTAACACTTTATAGTTTTAAGGCTTTTTTTGATTTTTCTACTTTTAGAAGTTCTAGCTATAGAGAGGTATAAATATACTCTATATTTATCCTAGATCTTAGGAGTATTAATTATTACTTTAGAAATAGGAGTATTTCAAGATAAAGTTACCTAAGAGGTTAAGTATAAAAAGTTATTCTAAATAAGTTTATTTTAGGATTATAATATAGTTTAGGCTATTTAGATAGATTAATTTTAAGTATTCTTATTTTAGATATATTCTTTAAGAGAGTATAATTCTTCTTAAGAGTTAAATTTTAGAAGATAAGATTTATTAGGATTAATATATTTCTAAATATCTTTTATTTTAGTGTAATAGTTAAAAATATTATACTACTAGGACTAGTTGTAATAACTATTAAGGCGAATTAAAGTATTAAAACCTAATAATAAGACTATTTAGAATAATATAATAAATAATAACTAATTAATTAATTAGGAAGTAAAAAGGGATAGGAAGAAAGTTAAAAAATAGTATAAATCTAATAGATATAGTTTGATTAATAGATTTTAGAAGGTATTTAGAGCTAAACTTATAACTATTATAAACTATACTATTAGGCTTATAGAGATAGATAGGTAAAGGTTTATTTATATTAGAAGCTATTTGTAGAGTAATACTATTTAATATATAGGTTTATAAGTATGTCTTATATAAGAAGTGTTTTATATGAGTGGGTTATATAACTTAGGATAATAGCCTATAGGTATGAAGTTATTATAATATAACTATAAGTATTCTATTTAAATGTTTATTATAACCTTAATATTTATAATTTTAATATCCTTATTATAGACTAAGTTCTACTTATTTTTAAAATAAAACTTTATACTACTAATATAAAAGTTATTTACTACTAATATAAATTAACTTATAATCTCTATATAAATATAATAAGATTCAACTTATTCTTATTAGTAAATAATCTTAATATATTAAATATAGTTAATATATAAATAATATTTATATAGATATAAATATTTCTAGTATAACTAGATAGCTTTTAAAATTTCTATAATTATATAACTATAATACTCTATAATATCTAATAATTAGTATTATAGTAATATATTAATATTAAAATATTATCTAATTAATACTTAGTCCCTAATATTATTAGTTTAGTATAGTAAGTTATAAGTTAGCTAGATAATATTTTTTAAAATATCTATAGGCTACTTATTAATTATAATATTTAGGATAATTTTATTAAAACTTATTCTAATAAAGTAATAACTTTAATTATAATAGTTATAACTAGATATTTCTATACTTATTCTATAATACTCTTTTTATAAGTAGCTATATAAATTTAAAGAGATTTTAGTTTTATTATTAAAGATATAGAAGAATAATAAATTATAGAATACCTAGTTCTTATAGATACTCTATTTTATTCTATTTTTAAGAAGTTTATAAAAGTTCTTAACCTTACAACCTTAGTAGTTATTTTTAGTTATATATATTAAGCTTTAATCTTAATAAAGCTCTCTTTATATAAATTATTACTATGAAGTCTTCTACTACTATAAAGTTAAATATTAAAACTAGGGGTATAATTATTTATAACAATAGGTAATTTTATTACTATTTTAACTAGTTATAAACTAGTATTATCACAAATATTATTATTAAGTAAAAATTATAGTTAAATCTATATATAAGATATAGAGCTTAAATACCATTACAGGTATAGAGCAAAAGTAACTAAATATCTTTTTTTAAAGATATTATAATCTTTATTCATATATTTATTACTTAATTAATATATATTACTAAATAATATCTTAGCTTTCTTATAAAATTAGTAAAAAATAAAATACTATTTTGGGGATATCTAGTAATTTCTCTTAAAATATATATAGAGTCTTAGGGGTTTCTATAATCCTACTTATTACTACTTTTTTTATTTAGAGTTATTTTTTATAATAAAGCTCTATATGAGTATAATTATCTAAACATTAAGTTTCACTAGTTATAAGCTTAGTATTAATATACTCTTAGTAGTTAATATTAATATTATTATATATAT
The DNA here is from genome assembly GCA_000350065.2 of Colletotrichum orbiculare MAFF 240422. Lineage (NCBI taxonomy): Eukaryota > Fungi > Ascomycota > Sordariomycetes > Glomerellales > Glomerellaceae > Colletotrichum > Colletotrichum orbiculare. Next base: position 1,402,264 of record AMCV02000006.1, read on the forward strand.
TATAATTATCTCTACTTTTAAACTTTCTAATATAAAGATTTATTATTTCTTGATAAGTATAAACCTTCTAACCTTTAGGAGTTATTTAATATATTCTGGATTTTTCTCAAATTCTCTTATTTCAAATAGTAATAGCCTTTCTAATTAGCTTTGATGTTTGTTTCTATAAGATTTCATAAGTAATAAGGCTAAAGGTAATACCGAATGTGTATATAAAGAAGAGGAAGTCTTATAGCTACCTATATAACTAAAGGGTGTTTTTATAGCTATAGTTTAAGCTATTATATAATATAACTTAAGTAGCTATAGAGTACCCCTTAATACTCCCCCTTAGGCTAAATCTTAAAATTACTAAAATATATAAGACTAGCTTGAAACCTCTAAAATACTAGTTTTTAGCTAAAAACTCTAAATCTAAGGAATTTCCAAAACAGAATACTTTTAGAATTAATAGTATTAAAGCTATTTGATTAAGTATTAATTAATCTAGTTATTAATAATCCCTCTAGAAGTAATCCTCAATCTAAACTATTTATTATTCTTAGTAATCTAATAAAATCCTTATATTTAATAGTATTCATAATTTTAACAAAACTATTAGTAGTTATATTAGTATTTTTAATAAAGTATAAAATAATTATATTATTATTATTAGCTTCTTAAATAATCTATTTATACTAAATATTAATATTCTATATATATATATATTTTATTTAGAAGGTTTATAATATTTACTAAAATATTAATACTATTAGTAAAAAAGATTAAGAATATAGAAATCTATTAGTCTAATAGTTATTTAATATATTATTAAATCTACTTAAAAGATATACTAGTAAGTATTAAATTAATAAACTCTATTTGTATAAAATGTAAAATAATAATTAGTTATTTTTCAAGCTTCTAAATAATAAGTAACTTAATAAAATAGATAATATAACTACTAGTAGATATATATAATAATCTATTATTAGTAAAAGTAGTATTTATTATAATATAGAGATTTAGCTCTATTATAAAATTTATTCTTTTAAAGATAATATTACAACTAGTAGCACTAATAAAGTATTGAAAAAAGTATTTAATAGTATATAAATAAGTAAGAGAAAGATTAGTATTTACTTAATATAGTTTACTTATAGTATAAGTAATATCTACTTAAATACTAGTAGCTAACTAGTTAAAGTAACTAGTTTATTCTATATAAAACTAGTAAGATTAATTATTATATTTATTTTTTAACTATATAATTAAGAGGTCCCTATTAGTAAGGAGAGGGGTTTGAATAATATGAAGTTTATAATAATTAAAATAGTATAGAATAGAGTTAATATACTTATATTAAAAAAGACGATTTTCATAATATTATAATAGATCTAAAATCTTAAAAACTAAATAGTAATACTAAGATCTTTAAGAAAATAGTTAGTTTTAAATATCTTATAAACTTTCTTTATAATCTTAAGTATAAGAGTAGTTATAGTCTTATTATTAATATATATAAAAATATAAGTATTAAGACTCTTATTAATATTAAGGTAAATCTCCCCCTTAATAAATATAAAGCTAATCTTCTTTATTTTAGCTATAATAAACTAAAACTACTAAAAAAGGCTCTTATAGAAGCTATATAAAACCTTATAGAATAACTAAACTTTATTTATATTATTAAAATAACCTATAAATTAATAAATATAGGTTTAAATACTTCAAAGTACTAGAGTAATAAGGAAAATAATATTAAAATTATATATTTTATAGAAGAAATAGTAGAATATAATAATAATAAAGAAGAAATATATAATAGTAGTAGTTATTACAATAATATAAACTTATTAAGATAACTAATTACCCCTCTTATAATTACTATAAATAACTTATTAAGCTTTAAATCTCATAATATTATTTGAAGTATTTATTTTAATATTAGAAATCTATATACTTAAAAAGCCTTAATATTAAAAAGTTTATTAATAATATAAAAAATCTCTTTAGTAATTATCTAGTTTATCTTAATATTATATATAGGTTTTTAATAAGAGAACTAGAAAGGATTCTCCTTTACTTCTTTAATAATATAAAGGATAGAATAATTTAAAAGAAGAATTTTTAATAGTATTATAGTAGTAAGAAGAGTAATAGTAATTAGGGTATTTAAATTAATATGAATATTAGTAGTAAAATAGGTTTTCTTCTTATTATAAGGATAGAGACTATAAGTTTTATAATAATAACTTAGTAGTTTTATTATAATAGTATAATAAGGATACCTTAAGGTAGAAATATTAGGAATATTAACTAGCTCTATTATTAGTAGATTAATATTCAGATCTAGGTAATCTAATTCTTATTTCTAAATAGTATTTATAGAGTTATTATTTCTCTTATTATCTATAATATTAATAAGTTTTAATTAAATAATAGTAATAAGAAGAAGTAGGNTTTTCTAGTAGTAGAGTTATATATTCTATAATATAAGTATTGTTAGTTTATTATATTTCTAAAGTAACTTCTTTTTCTTTTAATAAGGAGTTTTCTATAGTAATAATATTTTAATTTAAAATCTAATCAAGATATTAGATTTATAAGTTAGGTTTATTAAATAGAATATTATAATTAATACTACTAGGTTTAAGATAATTATTAAAAAAGCGTAAAATAATCTTATTAGAACTTTTATAAAAATAAATATTATAATAATAAAAAACTTTTTTTATTCTAAAGATGTAAATATAATAGATATAATTATATAAAGAATTATAATTAATAATAAAACTTTTCATAGTATATACTTCTATCTTAGTAGTATAAAGAGGATACTTATTTCTTTTTTTATAAATATAAGTAATATATCTAACTATATAGATATGTTTAATATATAGAAATTTATAATTTTTAGCTAGGTTTAACTCTCTTATTATAATCTTATAAGAGCTAAGTTTTCCCTTATAAACTTAAAATGGGAAGTTAAATATCTAAATAGTAGTATTAAGAATATAGTTTTAGAATTCCTTAGGTAAACTATGATTAATAAGTATAGTATAAACTGCTTTAATAATAATCTAACTAATATATTCAATTATTCTATTTATTAATAATATATAAGTAGTAATTAGATTAAATTAAATACTTACAAAATAGGAATTTTGAAGTATTTTCTTAAGTTTTAAAATATTATTATAAACTTATAATTTTATAGTTAATATAGTTATATTAATAAAAATATTATTAAACTTCTTAATAGCTTTAAATATAATATTATAATAGTAAGTATTAAGTAAAACAAGCTAGTAGTAATTACTATAATAATTCAGAAAATAAAAAGTATACTTCTTATTTATTATTAATAGTGTGGTGTATTACGTATTCAGCCTCCTACCTAGTAGTTAGCCTTACATAACGCCTAGTATTAAATCTCTGTAATAAAAAACCTAGTAACATACTATAGCCTATATGTGTCTCTGTAGGCAAATGTAGTAAAAAGGACCTAGTGGTGCGGCATTTGGTTCAGACCTAGCCCTAACCCAGAAATATACGGGTAACATAAGGTGATGGAGTGACAACTGGGTATATAAACTTACTAGTATAGGCTGCGTGACAGTCTCGGTAGTAGCTTCAAAGTATTAAACTTACCGCAGCGGTGCTCACGACGTTGACTCATACCGGAATGCTACCGGCGCACCTTGATGATGCCGGCCTTGTAGATAAAAGAGAGTAATAGACTACTATAGACTAGCCCTCTCTTTATCCTGTGATAATACTACTACTAATGATAATAATAACAATAATAAGAATGTAGACTACTCCTAACTACTATTACCATACTTAACCCCTATTACCTTAATATAAATATTAATCTTATTAAGGCTATTAATAACTATAAGGATTATAGCTACTTTTATAAAGGCTTAAATAAGCTAGTATTATATAAGGTGACTTTACTACTCTTTCTAACTTTCTTAAGATAACTATAATTAAGTTTAATTTTAAAATATTATTAATAGATAAGGCTATTAGTATAGTTAAAAAGTATAAAATTAAAAGAATAAAAAAGAATCTAATATTTAAAAGTAAAGTATTTAGTAATAATCCTAAATACTTTAAATATATATTAGAAATAGCTTATTAGATACTACTTTATTCTGAAAAAGTATATATATTAAAATCTATAGTAACTATTAGCTAATAGTTAGGAAGGCTTAAGATAGTATTATTAGGTAAGATAACCTAAGGTTAGAGATATTATACTACTATATACTATTAATATAATATTGTTATGATTTGAAGATTTAAAATAACTATAGTTATAGTAGTTAGTATAAGGTGGGTTGGGGTATAGGTTCTAGCTGGGTGCTAAATATTCTCTATGTGAAGTAAAAAGCTTATTTATTATTAATAATAATTTGATTTTTATAAAATTAAGATAAATCTTTTTATTCATCTAAATAAGGGGGGGAAAAGTATTATAATTAATAATTTCTATAGATTTAATAAAATAATATACTTTATGATAGAAGGAGTTAACTTCTTCCTAAGTAAATTATATATTTATATAGTAATAAGTTTTAATAATTTATAATAAATAGGTATAAATAGAGTATTAATATATTATCTTAAGTATAAGATGTGTTTTTATCTTAACTCTAGTTAAACTAAAAATAGTATTAATAGGAATAGTAGTACTATTAGATATATTAATAATATAAATATTATGTATCTAGTAGATTTTCGTAAAGTTTTAATAAGATTGAATATTAATAAAATTTATAATATAATAATTATACTTAATATAACTTCTTTGAAATCTATTTAAACTAAGTAGGTTAATAGGGTTAAAAAGTTATATTTAACTTTTTTAATAGTCTAATTAATAGTTTTAAAGGGGCTCATAAGGTTTTTTCTTAAAGAAAATAGTACTTATATCTTTTAGTTTTACTAACTTACTATTAGTAGTAGTAAAAAATTAGAAGGTATTATAAATATTATATAATATAAAGAGAATAAGATTATTAAAAATTAAGCTATAGTAATTTAAGTTAATTATAATATCTAAGCTTATAATAGCTTTATTATTAACTATAGTATTTACTATTTTAAGTATTATTAATAGCTTATAAATAGTAAAATTAGTAATAACTAAACTTCTAATAATACTTATAGATCTTTTAATAAAAACTAATAAGGTTATTATTAAGGTTATTATATTAGTATAATCCTTATTATATATATACTTTATAATATAACTTAAGAGTTATTTATAATATTTATAATTTATAGTAATAAGATCTAGGTAACTAATCTAGTATTTTATAACTAAGTAATCCTTCTTATAATAAAAGTATTTACTATCTTTCTTCTTAGTAGAAGTACTATTTGAAGTATTATTTAATAAGTTATTACTACTAGTAGTAATTATTTTATAGTATAAAATAAGATCTATTTTGTATTTTTTATTTTAAATAAAAGTATAGATAGTTTTAATAAGATTAGTTTATATAGGTTTCTTATTTTTATTAGTATAATACTTATAAGTATTAGGTAATGTTAATTTGAAGTAATTAAAGAGTATAATAGTTTAGAAATAATTAGTATTCTAATTAGAAAAGCTTATAATAAGAGTATATAAGTATTATATATATTTAAAAGTATTATGAAGAGTCTTATAATTGTAAGTATTACTTTTAATAAACTTATTAATAAAAATACTAATAATATCTTTAGAAACTTTAGAGATATATTTCTTTAGTAGTCTTATAAGTATATAGAGGTTATTATTATTAGTCTAATTAGTATTAAGTAGCTTATTAATTAATATATTATATAATAAAATAAGTAAGTTATATATTTATTTTAGTTATTTTCTCATATTATATAAGTTAGTATATTAGTAGTAAGTTTAGCTATATTATAATTAATATATTTCTTTATTTAGTTTATCTAAAATATTATATTAATTAGTATATATTATAAGGACTTATTAGACTTATTTTTTAGCTTTAGGATAGATAATACGATTATCTTATAATTAGAATAATTAGCTATAGTAGGGTTTAAAAGCTATAAGGTATGTAATTATAAATATTATTGTTTTTAGGTTATTTAAAGAATTGATTAAAGTATAGGGGAGGAACTATTTAGTTTAGGAATATTAATCTGTTATTTAAATAGGGGTATTTTAAAAATAAAAAGAGATACTACTTTATTTATAGGTAATAAATTGAAAATAGCCTAGGTTTATAACTTATGGGACCTTATGGGTAATAAGGCTAAAGGTAATACTAAATATATATATAAAGAAGAAAAGGTCTTATGGCTACTTATATGGCTGAGGGGCGCTTTTATAGCTATGGCTTAGGCTGTTATATGACGTAGCCTAAATAGCTATAGGTTTCTCCTTAATATCTTTTAACTATTAGATTAGTATATCTTTATTAAATATTTCTACTAACTTCTCTTTTATAGTTTCCTTACTTATAAAGAAGTATATTCTTTTATTAATAAAGTACTATATAAGTAATTATTATATTCTTCTCTCTATTATATTGAGATATATTTCTTTTTAAATTTAAAAGACTTCTTAATAAGTATTTTATAAATCTTTAAAATAGAAGTCTTATTTCTTCTATACTTATATATAGTAGTAGATATATATATTATTAATATTTATCTCTCTTTTAGAAAGTATAACTTATTCTCCTTACTATTTAGATATATTTTTCTAATATATACTAATTAGTATCTTTATCCTAATTTATTAGAATACTTTCTTATACTTATTAATATAAATTATTATATTCTAATTATTTTTTATCTCTCTAGGATTATTAATAAGATCTAATAAGGAGAATATAATTTAGAATAATAAATTAGGAGAATATCTATAATTAATATTGGTTTACTATATTTTAATTATAAGTATTTCTCTAATAAATATAATTTTAGAAATATATATACTTATTAGATAAATTATAAGTACTAAGTAGAAGTCTCTTCTTAATAGAATCCTATATATAGTTTCTAATTAGAACTTTTAAAAATTCCTTAAACTAAACTTTATTTAATTATTATATTTAATAATATATTCAATAATATATATAGGATAGTATAGTTAGTTAGGGTTAGGAATAGTATTAAAGTTAGTATAGTTATTAAGGTAATCCTTTTAGCTATAGCTATATACTATAGTTATATAAATATACTACTAATAATAGATAGAGATAATAAGGGGTAAAAATTAAATATTACAAATTATTATTATATATATCTATTAATATATAGAATAGTACTTCTTTTTAATACCCTATGGAAAGTAGATTTAAGAATGAGAACTATTATACCTATTAAATAGATATGGATATTTATTTTATCTAATTAATATATAGTAATCCCTTTTTATATTCTTTTTTATATTTATCCTTCTTCCTTATAGGAGGGGCTGATAGCTCGCTCTCTACTACGACTATTAGTAGATATATTACCTCCTAAAGTACGACTTCAGCCTTCCTACCCCCCTACTAACTACTATAGCTAGCCTCTAGTTAATCTAAATCTAAACCCCTTATAGCTATAGTTAGTATACCTACCTTATATCAACCTTTTCACAGATAATAAATAACTGATAACTCTTTTCGCGACAACCTCACGCCCTTATGCCCTCACGCCCTTATAGCTATATACATTCGGAATGATTTTATCAAGGCCTAGTCCGATATACTAATAGCCTTAGTTATAATAGTTATAGCTAGATATCTCTATACCTATCTTATAGTTATCTTTTTATAAATAGCTATATAGATTTCGAGGAGATTTTAATTCTATTATGAAAATTACAGAAGAATAATAGATTATAGAATACTTAGCTTTTAGTATTCTATTTTATTCTATCTTAAGAGGTTTATAAAAATTCTTAATTTTATAACTTTAGTAGTTACTTTTAGCTATATATATTAAGTTTTAATCTTAATAAGGTTCTCCCTAATTATTATTATAAAGTCTTCTATTATTATAGGGTTAAATGTTAGAACTAGGGGTATAATTATCTATAATAATAAGTAATTTTATTATTATTTTAATGAGTTATAAGTTAGTATTGGTATAAATACTAGTATTAGGTAAAATTTATAGTTAAATTTATATATAGGGTGAAGAGCTTAGATACTATTCTAAGTATAGAGTAAAAGTAACTAAATCCTTCTTCTTTATATTTTGAGTCTTACTATTAGCTATTAGAGTCTTCTTTTTTTAATCTTTTTTTTAGTAATAATACTTAGCTAAGTAGTAGTATATCTTAGTATCTACTTAGGTTTTCTTATTTTATTTAGTAAGTAATATTAATTAGTTTTTTTATACTATTAATATATAAGGGAATACTTAGAGAAGTAAATACTTAGGGAATACTTAGGGATAGGGGTAGTAGATAATAGTTTTATAATACTTTTAGCTTTAGTATTACCTATTATAATACTATAAACCTACTAATTCTCTAGATATCCCTATAAGGTATTTATTATAATTACTTATAGAATACTTAAAAAGAAATATTAAGGATACTTATAGTTATTTTATATAACTAGCTTCTTTATATTACTTCTTAAGATCTTTTTATTGCATAAAATAAGTTTTTTTTTTAAGATTCCCTTTTTCTTATTAGTTATAGTTTAAACTCTGAGAGTTAGATTAAAAGTTAGATATGTTTTATTTCTTAGGTTATTTTATTAGGGGAAGGTTTATTATATTATTATAGTTATGAAGTTAAGCTCTTATTATTTCTCTATTTACTAAATATATATAAGATATTAGGGGATAGTAGTAAGAAATAGTAATTTACTATAGATTTTTCTCTCTCATTTATATTAATCTTATTATATTTATTATTATATTTTTACTTTAATAAGTTAGTAGAAATCTAAATTATCAGTTTATTATATAATAGATATTTATAATATTAACTTAATACGTTATTATAAGTTTGCTTCTTTTTTCTATTTCTACTATACAGATTTCTAGAGCTTATATTAATATTATCAAATAATATATAATTATAATAATTTCAAATTTATCTATTTTTACTATATAGGTTTCTAGAGATTTCCTTAAGAAGTATTATAATTTTATCTTTTTAGATTATTCCTTTTTAATCTATAGTTAAATAGGAGTAAATAATACTAATAGTAGTAAAATACTACTAATTAGTATTAGTTTATAATTAGTAAATATTATAATGAATCAATTGTATAAATAGTATATAACTAGTTATCTCTATTTATAATATCTATATCTAAATTATAGTATATATATATATACTATATACTATAGGGATAAATCTATATAATAATCCTTTTATTCTTATTAGTCAAAATAAGTAGGTTGACTATTTAGTTACTTATTACTATAGCTTTAGCTACCTCAGTACTATATTTACCTTAATAACTATAAAGATCTTCTTATTTTAACATTAATATATTAATTCTATTTTATATTATTTAGCTGTTATAAACTTTATACTATTAAAACCTCTATCCTTACTAATAAAGACCTTCTAATTGTATAATTGAAAGATAAGTATAATAATTAATCTTATTAGTTTTATATAGAATAAACTAACTACTTTAACTAATTGGCTATTAATATTGGTCTAAGTATCTTTTATACTATAAGCAAATTATATTTAAATAAATACTGATTTCTTTCTTATTTGTTAATATATTATTAAATACTTCTAATTATAGTATTATATTTAAAGGAATAGATCCTATAATAGATCTAAGTCTTTAGATTATAATAGATATTCCTTTTACTAATAATAGACTATTATATATATCTACTAATAGCTATATTATCTACTTTGTTAAAAAGCGTATTATTTAAAAGTCTAAGAAATAGAAAGTTATAACTCTAAATTCTATAGGAGTAGAATTTATTAGTCTAATACTTATTAACATATCCTTGAAATAGATTGAATAATATCTTAAATAGCTACTAGATTAATAGATTGCTTTATTTATAATCCTCTTTACTAGTAATACTAATGTTTTAATAAATGTTATAAATTCTCTAAATAAGATATATATATATATATATATATATATATATATAGAATATTTATATTTAATATAAATAGATTATATAAGAAGTTAATAATAATAATATAATTACTCTATATCTTATCAAGAATATTAATATAATTACTAAATGTGGTATTAATATCCTAAATACTATGAAATATAAAGATTTCATTAAGCTACTAGAAATAATAAATAGTTTTAATTAAAGATTACTTCTAAAGAGATTACTAGTAATTAGATTAATTAGTATCTAGTTAAATAGTATTAATATTATTAATCTTAAAAGTATTCTATTTTCAGAAACTCCTTATATTTAGAGTTTTCAGCTTAAAACTAGTATTTTAAAGGTTTCAAGCTAGTTATATATATTTTAACTAATTATAGGCCTAGTTTGAGGGGGAGAATTAAAAAGTAGGCCTATAGCTATATATGATATATATTATAGGTATTTATATTATATACTAGCCTAAGTACTATAGTCTAGAGGCTTACCCTCTTATCTTAATATCTCGAAGCTTTCTTTCTTAAGATATTACTAATAGTATTACTAATGCATCAGTTCACAACCTCATACCCTGAGGTTTCATATATTTTACTTTTTAATTACTATAGATTAAAATCATCTCATACTAAAAAACATTATATTAATAATAATAAGAAGCTTATATGAACTAATAATATTAAGACTATCTATAATTTTACTTAGAATAAGAAATAAAAGATAGGGTTTACCTTATACTATAAGATAACTATTATTAGAAACACTATATCTAATATTATTATTACTAAAAAGAAGAATAATAAATACTTTTATTATAAGAAGAACTATTTAGTATTAAAATACTAAACTACTTACCCTTATCTTATCCCTATTAATAATAAGCTTTATAAATAACTATTAGTATATATCGCGAAGTATGTATATAGTAAGGATTATATTAAGACATCAACTTCTCCTTTATCTTTATTAATATTTATTAAAAATACTATAAGTATAGTTAGTAGCTTTATTATTAGAAGTTTTACTATTTAGAAGTTATTAATAATACTTAAGGTAATAAATGCTTTAATTAACAATAAAGTTATTATAAGCTTAGATATTATAGTCAACTTAAGTTACTCTTGCTTAGTCTTTAATAATTTGACTTTCTTTATATTATATAATATTTATAATAACTTCTTACCTTTTTACTATTATTAATAGTAAGTTAATAAAATTAGAAAGTATAAATACTACTCTCTTTTAAATTGTAGATCTTATTAACCCTTCTAAGACTATTAACTAAACTATTAAAGAGGTTAAAATAGATTTCTCAGTTTTATTAATTTATTTCATCTGAATAGATTTTAAAAAGATTATATTAAATATAATTATTATACCATAAGTTTTATTAATACTTAATCTTATTCAAATTTTATTAAGTTCTACTAGGTAAGTAGTGTCTATATAATTAATATATTTAATAATACTACTATTCTTATCAATACTATTCTCAGTTTAATTAGAGTTAAAATAAAGGCTTATTTTATACTTAAGATGATATACTAATATTTCATTTATATTTATCTATTATTAGTTATTAAGGCTTGCTGCTATATAGGTATATAAATCACTTAAGAGGAAATTAACTCTTTTTACTATCAAGTATATTGACTCGCTGAATCTATAGAAATAATTAGCTGAAATATCTTTCTTATTTAATTAGGTAAATAAAGAGATTTATCTCAACTTTGTTGAAATTAAGTTATTATTAATAATAAATAAGAAATACATCTTTTATTTTTAATTACTATAGCAGTTACTACTAATTCATTTAATTTAATACTTATTATTATGATATTATACTTATGGTTATTAAGCAGTTTAATAATACTTTTATTAATATAACCATATTAACTATAAGGTTATCAGTTTGTAACAATATTTTAGAAGTTAAGAAAGTAGTTAGAGATTCTTGTTTTATAAATACTAAGCTTAGCCTAATTACTATTTATATATCATTAATACATAGAACAATTAAATATACTAGTTAGACTATCAATAAAGTAGCTTATACTATACTAATTAATAATGGTATATTTCAAGAGTTATAGAACTATACTTTTAATATTACTATTTAGATCATTAACTTCTTATTATAAATTAATAAGGAAATACTTGGTTTTTATAATATTATAATAAAAGGATTGAATTTGGCTAAGGATTATGAGTTTCTATATATTAAATATGTCTATATACTTAGATATATTGCTTATATTTATACAAGAAGGAGGTAAGTGTTTTTCTTATATAGTTAAGATACAAATATATATTATAAAAAGGTTTTTTATTGGCTGTAATTCTTTATATAATTATATTGATTATATTTATATTTCTAATATGAAGAAAGTTCTTTACTACTATAATATTTGCTTTTATCAGGGTACTAATAAAACTATTCTATACTTTCCTAATAATTACATTATATTCTATTCAATAAATTTAACCTATAGATTCAATATTCTAATTGAAGTTTAGGTTAAACTTTTACTATTATAGAAGACTCTTTACTAAAGGAAAAAGAAGCTATTTTAAAAGTATATCAAACTAATAATATTTACATTATAGACTATATAATTCTATTACTAGAAAGCCTACTTCTTTTTATTACTATTATTTAACTAGAACTTACTAATATTAAAGACGATAAGAGAGATAACAACTTTATAAATACTATATAGAAGTAAGATTTGGATTACTTAGATCTAGATATTAATCTATTAATAATAGAACTAGCTAATATTTTTACTATTTCTACTTTAAATTATCCTTATTATATTACTATAGTAAAGCTACTAGGGTATTATTATGAAGTTTATAGTCTTTATTTCTAAAGTAAAAAGAAGGTTTCTTTTATTACTAATACTTATATTAATCTGAATATTATTATTATTATTATTATTATTATTATTATTATTATTATTATTATTATTATTATTATTATTATTATTATTATTATTATTATTATTATTATTATTATTATTATTATTATTATTATTATTATTATATATNTTATTATTATAATACTATTAAAAGTTCTTCTCTTAATTTATTCTATCCTTTATATTATTAAGAAAGTAAAGGAGAGTTTTCTTCAGGTCTTTTTGTTAGAAGCTTATATATAATACTGAGATTAATTCGATAGTAATTAAGGAGATCGTCTATATTATTAACAAGCTTTTTAATACTAAGGTCTTTTCAAGTTTATAGATTTCTAATATTAAGATTACTATCTCAAATAATATTATAAGATTTAAAGCTTAATATTTTCTTTATAGTAATAATAAGAAAATAACTAGTTATTTTAAGAAGTTTATACTACTACAGTAACTACTATTATTATATACTTCTTTTCTACTATTATTATATTCTATTATCTTTTGGCTAATATATATAATTCCAATACTACTTTTCTTACTAATATTTTATTTAAAGAATTTAAGTTTATATTTATTAGCTTATAGGTTATTCTAATAATGTAAACAGAATTTAGTTATTCTATAAGGCTTTATATAGCTCTTATAAAAGCCCCTTTTAGTAATTCTAGCTTATTATAGTTAAAAGCAGATAATTGGTTTTATACTTATTAAGGGGTAGAATTGCCTCTTTATTAATAAGAGTCTAAATACATATACCTTCATATATATTAATAATAATACTATAACAACCCTTATATTTCAAATTATTAGTAAAGCTTATAAGATACTTAAGATTATATATCTTCTTAAGGATTTTGATATTACTATTTAGTTTTTAGTATTTGAGATCTATTATAGTATTATGAGAAACTTCTTATCTTAATATAATTATATTGATTTTATTCTATATTACTTTAGCTATTACGAACTTCATACTATTAAGACTCTTTTAATTATTAAGAAGAACTTTCTAATTATATATTTAAAAGATAGATATAATAATTAATCTTACTAGTTCTATATAGAGTAAACTAGCTAATTTGACTAATTAGCTATTAATATTTAACTAGATATCACTTATATTATAAATGAATCAATTAAATGAATATTAATCTTTCTTTTACTTAACTATATATTATTAAGTATATATTTTGATATTTTGTTAGTACTATTAGTTATAGTATTATATTTAGAAGAATAAATCTTGTAATAGATCTAGGTTTCTATATTATAATAAATACTACTTTTATTAATAATACATTATTATATATACCTATTAGTAATTATATTATTTACTTTATGAAACTACTTATTACTTAGAAGTTTAAGAAATAGTTAATTATTACTTCAAATTCAATAAAAGTAGGATTTATTAATTTTATACTTACTTATATATCCCTCAAATAGATTTATTCATATATTAAGTAGCTATTAGATTGATAAATTACTATATTTAAAAGTTTCTTTATTAATAATACTAATATTTCAATCAAGATTATAAACTTTTCAAATAATATATATATATATATATATATATATATATATATATATATANTAATAATATATATATATATATATATATATATATATATATATATAGAATATTAAGTTTTAGTATAAATAGATTATTCAAGAGGTAAATAACAAAAATATAATTACTTCATATCTCGTTAAAAGTATTAATATAACTGCTAATAGTTTTATTAAAGCTCTACATACTATTTAATATAAGGATTTCATTAGACTACTAATAGATATTTTAAGTTCAGGATTATTTCTCGAACGATTATTAATGACTAAATTAATAAGTAGTTAATTAAATTACTTTAGTCTTATTAATTCTAAAAGTATTCTAGTTTTGGAAATTCCTCAGATTTAGAGTTTTTAGCTAAAACCTAGTATTTTAGAAGCTTTAAGCTAATTTCTTATATTTAATTAACTATAGGTCTAACTTAAGAAAGAAGATTTAAAAATAGGCTTTTGGTATTATATATTATATACTATAAGTACCTATATTATGTATTAGCCTAGGTATTATAACTTAGAAGCTTATTTTCTCACCTTAGTACTAAAAGGCTTTCCTTCTTTAGATATTACTAATTATACTATAACTACCTTAGCCTTACTCTTATGCCCTAAGGTGCTATATTCTAAGTAATAGATAAGATTATAAATAAAAGATAAATAATATGATAGAAGAAATTATATAGTATTTAGTTTAGATCTAGTTTTAACCAAGAAATATGTGAATAATATAAGGTAATAGAGTAATAATTAGATATATAAACTTATTAATATAAGTTATATAATAGCTTTAGCAATAACTTTGAAGTATTAAACTTATTATAGTAGTACTTATAATATTAACTTATATTAGTAATAATACTATTAGTATATCTTAATAATATTAATCTTATAGATAAAAGAGGGGAGGGACTAATAGCTCGCTCTCTACTATAACTATTAGTAGATATATTACCCCCTAATGTATAACTTCAGCCCTCCTACCCCCCTATTAACTACTATAGCTAGCCCCTAGCTAATCTAAAGCTAAACCCATTATAGCTATAGCTAGTATACCTACTCCATATTAACCTTTTCAATAATAAATAACTAATAACTCTTTCTATAATAACCTTATAGCTTTATACCCTCATACTTTTATAGCTAGTAATATATAATTTAAATATCTCGAGATATTTAATTATTATTAACTATAAATACTCTATTTAAATATTTATTACAACCTTAATATCTACAACCTTAATATTCTCTAGACTAAACTTTACTTACTCTTAAGATAAAACTTTATACTACTAATATAAAAATTCTCTACTACTAATATAAGCTAACTTATAATCTCTATATAAATATAATAAGATTTAGTTTACTCTTATTAATAAATAATCTTAATATATTAAGTATAGCTAATATATAAATAATACTTATATAGATATAGATACTTCTAATATAACTAGATAACTTTTAAAACCTCTATAATTATATTATTATAATACTCTAAAGTATCTAGTAATTAGTATTATAGTAATATATTAATATTAAAGTATTATTTAATTAATACTTAGTCTTTAATATTATTAGTTTAATATAATAAGTTATAGGTTAACTAGATAATATTCTTTTCAATATTTATAGGCTACTTATTAATTATAATATTTAGGATAATTCTATTAAACCTTATTCTAATAAAGTAATAGTCTTCATTATAATAATTATAGTTAGATATCTCTATACTTATTCTATAGTATTTTTTTTATAAGTAGCTATATAGATTTTAAAGAGATTTTAGTTCTATTATACAGAATATAGAAGAATAATAAATTAATTAATAGGATACCTAGCTCTTATAAATACTCTATTTTATTCTATTTTTAAAAAGTTTATAAAAGTTCTTAACTCTATAACCTTAGTAGTTACTTTCAGCTATATATATTAAACCTTAGCCTTAATTAAACTCTTTTTATATAAATTATTACTATAAGGTCTTCTACTACTATAGGGTTAAATATTAGAACTAGAGGTATAATTATCTATAATAATAGGTAATTTCATTACTATTTTAACTAGTTGTAAGCCAGTATTAGTATAAATACTATTATTAACTAAAAATTATAGTTAAATCCATATATAGGGTATAGAGCTTAGATACCATTCTAAGTATAGAGTAATAGTAATTAAATAAAGAGAGGAATAAATAGCCTTCTCTTTATCCTATAATAATATTATTACTAATAATAATACAAATTTAATTATTTTTACTCTATATTTAGAATAATATCTAAGCTCTTCACCCTATATATAGATTTAACTACAAATCTTACCTAATAATAGTATTTATATTAATACTAGCTAATAACTAGTTGAAATAGTAATAAAATTACCTAGTATTATAGATAATCATACCCCTAGTTCTAATATTCAACCCTATAGTAATAGAAGACTTTATAGTAATAATCTATATGGGGAGAGCTTTATTAAGACTAGGGCTTAATATATATAGCTGAAATTTACTATTGAAATTATAAAGTTAAAAGCCTTTTTAAATTTCTTAGAAGTATAATAAAATAAAACGCTAATAAAGATTAGGTATTCTATAATCTATTACTCTTCTATATCATTTAAAATAGAATTAAAATCCCCTTAAAATATATATAGCTATTTAAAATTACAAAAATATATTATAAATATAATAATATTTACTTATAACTCCTATAATTAAAGCTATTAATTTCTTGAATTAAGCTTTAATAAAATTATCTTAAAAATTATGATTAATAAATAGCCTATAAATATGTAAAAAATAATTATCTTACTATCTTATAAGCTGTTATATTAAGTTAAAAAATTTAGAGACTAAATATCAAGTAGATAATACCTTAATATTAATATATTACTATAATATTAGTTACTAGATATTTTAGAGTATTATAATAATATAATTATCAAAGCTTTAGAAGCTATTAAATTATACTAGAAATATCTATATTTATAGAAATATTATTTATATATTAATCATACTTTATATATTAAGAGTATTTACTAATAAGAACAGCCTAAGTCTTATTATACTTATATAGAAATTATAAGTTAGTTTATATTAATAGTAGAGAATTTTTATATTAATAGTATAAAGTCTTATCTTTAGGAGTATATAAAACTTAATCTATAATAAGAATGTTAAAGTTGTAGATATTAAGGTTATAATAAATATTTGAATAGAGTATCTATAGTTAGTAATAATTGAATATCTCGAGAAATTTGAATTATATATAGCTATAAAGGCGTGAAAGCATAAGGGTATAAAGGCATAAAGTTATTATAAAAAGAGTTATTAGTTATTTATTATTAAAATGTTTAATATAAAATAAGTATACTAGCTACTATAGCTATAAGAATTTTAGCCTCAGATTAACTAAAAGTTAGCTATAGTAGTTAGTAGGAGGGTAGGAAGACTAAAGTTATACTTTAAGAAGTAGTATATCTACTAATAGTTATAATAGAAAGCAAGCTATTAGCCCTTCCTAATAATAATAATAATAATTATAATATTAATAACTATTATTATACTTAACACTTATACCTTTAATATAAATATTAATCTTATTCAAATTATTAATAACTATAAGAATTATAGCTATCTTTATAAAAACTTAGATAATTCAGATTATATAAGAGTAATTTTACTACTTTTTCTAATTCTCTTAAAGTAATAATAACTAAATTTAGCTTTAAAATATTACTAATAGATACAATCATTAGTATAATATTGCAAAGGCATCGCGGCTATAGGGGAGTATATATGAAGAAGTAAAAATGCTTGAAGAATGCTTGATTTTGGTATGTAAGGGATACCTGATCTGGTATTTTAACTCTATAGATTGTAGCTGTAAAGTAGTATTCAGCTATATATGTGGTATATACTGTTTTATAATATATTCTCCTAGGTATAAGACGTCGTCTTATATCTGAATGAAATTATTCCTAGTAGTTTTATCTAGGTTTCTAAATATAAAAGAGATATCTAAATAATTATTGTGGGGTATTGATACCTCTAAAGTTACTATATAGGATAAATATTATTTAAATTCTTAAGGCCTATAGCTATAAAATTAGTAATCTTAAGTAGTTATACTACTTATAAATAACTATCTTATGTTCTATATAGCGTAAAGTATAGTATTACTTCTTCTAAATATATCTTATATCTATTTGAAGTAATATACTTATTATTAAGTTTCCCTAGGATTTAAATAAACTGATTATAGTATTTTTACTTCTTGAAAATATCTCTAGTATTTATTTAAAGCGGGTTTTAGGTTTTAGATAACTATAGTATAAAGTAGTTATATAAATTGTTACTTCTAAGGCTATAGGTTAAAACCAATACTCCTATTATATATTAAGTTATATTCTTAGTATAAGATGGCTATGTTATTCTAGGTATTAAGATTAGGTTTTCTTTAGATTATTCTAGTATTATATAATAAGTAGTATTCTTAGGTAATTCTTCTATAAAATCTTTTTAATAGGATAGAGATTTATATATAAATAAGATAATACTATATATATATAATAATAGCTATTTATATAAAAGTATTAAGATACTAGGTATCTAAAAAGGCTTTTTTAGAATATAGGAATACTTTTTATATTTTAATATTTAGTATATTAAGTAATTTTATTTTATATTCTAATTAGTAGGAAATTAGAAGTTTTAGTTAAAACTAGGGCTTTTTCTACCCCTTTAGATCATATATAAATCTATATATAATCTAGAAAGAAAAAACCTTAAAAATTAGATTTTTAGAAAGTAGAAAGTAAAGTAAAATAAAGAAGAAAGAAGGAGGATAGGAGATTTAATATAAGATATCTTAATAAGAAAGTATTTTTATTATTATTTTATCAAAAGAAAGGAGATAATATAAGAATACTACTTCTTAAAGAGATAAAGTAAGTATACTTTAGGAAGAAATAAAGTAAAAGTATCTTAAGAAGAAGGGAGATAGTATAAGAATATTACTCTTTAAGGAGAGGATATAAAGTAAAAATATCTTAAAAAGATAAGGTAAGGGTATTTTAAGAAGAAGTAAGATGAGGTTACTTTAAAAAGAGATGAGGTAATAGTATGAAGTACTAGCTTGAGAGGAGATAAGGTAATAGTGTAAGGTATTACTTTGAGAGGAGATAAAATAATAATATGAAGTATTATCTTGAGAGGAGATAAGGTAAGGTTATCTTAAAAAAAGATGAAGTAATAGTATAAGGTGTTACTTTAAGAGGAGATAAAGTAACGGCGTAAGGTATTACCTTAAGAAGAGATAAAGTAATAATATAAGGTATTATCTTAAGAAGAGACGAGGTAAGGGTATTTTAAAAGGAGATAAGGTAATAGTGTGAGGTATTACCTCGAGAGGAGATAAAGTAATAGTGTGAAGTATTATTTTGAGAGGAGACGAAGTAATAATATAAAGTATTACTTTGAGAGGAGATAATATAACGGTATTTTAATAGGAGAGGAGATAGTATGAGGCCTCTTGAGAGGGTTAATGAAAAAACTCCTCAAAAGCTATACTTCATACTATATAAGATATCTCACATAGATAGTATAATATAGTTTGATTAGTAATATAGAGGGGAGATAAAGTCGTCTAGTATAGTATCTAAAAATACTAAAAAACTAGGCTTATAATTGTTGTAAAAGTATTATAGCTGTAGGGAAGTATATATAAGGAGGCAAAAATACTTAAAAAATACTTAATTTTAGTATATATAGAATACCTAATCTAAGGGGTATTTAAACCCTATAGATTATAGCTATAGAGCGGTATTTAGCTATATATATAGTATATGCTGCTTCGCGATATATAACTAAGAAGTATACGATTAAAAGAATCAAATAAATTAATGCTTAAAAGTAGGATATTTAGTAATAATTCTAAATACTTCAAATATATATTAGAAGTAGCTTATTAGATACTATCTTATCATTTTAAAAAGGCATATATATTAAAATCTATTTATTATAATCACTAGTTAATAGTTAGAAAGGCTTAAGGTAGTATTATTAAATAAGATAACTTAAGGTTAGATATATTGTATTATAGTATATTATATATTCAACCATCTCTCTAATAGGTAGTTTTATATAATACTAAGTATAAAATCTCTATAATAGAAAAAAAGCCTAGTAATATACTATAGCCTATATATATCTCTATAGGTAAATATAGTAAAAAGGACTAAGTAGTATAATATTTGGTTTAAATTTAGCTCTAATTTAGAAATAGGTAGTCTAAGGTGACAGAGTGATAACTAGGTATATAAACCTACTAGTATAGTACCCTCTTTATCTTTTTCATAATAATTATAGTTAAGTTTAATTTTGTTTTATTATTAGTAGATTAAACTATTAATATAACTAAGAAGTATAAGATTGAAAGACTAAAAAAGAATCTAGCGCCTTAAAGTAAGATGTTTAGTAATAACCCTAAATACTTTAACTATATATTAGAAGTAGCTTATTAGGTATTATTCTAAAAAGGTATATATATTAAAATCTACTTATTATAAGTATTAGCTAATAGTTAGGAAGGTTTAAGATAGTATTGTTAGGTAAGATGACCTAAGGTTAGAGATATTGTAATATAAAGATTTAAAATAACTATAGCTATAGTAGTTAGTATAGGGGGGGTTAGAGTAGAGGTTTTAGCCGGGTACTAAACATTCCCTATACGAAGCGAAAGGCTTATATATTATATTATATGCTATTAGTATAATATTATTATATAATATTCGTAGACCTAAAGTAATTATAGCTATAGTAATTAGTATAGTGTGTTGGAGTATAGGTCCTAGCTAGGTGTTAAATATTCTCTATATAAAGCGAAAGGCTTATTAGTATTATTTATAGGCTTGAAACCTAGAGATATATAGTTTTTCTTTCCATTTATCTATAGCACATTTTAATATAGTATAGAACTATAATAGTATTGATTTATATTAATACTAATAGATTTATATATTTTTATCTAGTAAATAGACTTTATTTGAAACTAAAAGTCAATTGTTGAGAATATAATCTTATTATACATAAATATATCTATAAAAACTATAAAGGCTATAGTTTTATTTATTTATTAAGTAAAACTTTATATGGTTTTAATTGGATTCCTTGACTTTAGTGAACTCTTTTGAAAGATGTTTTTTCTTTAATTATATTTACTATTATTTTCATATAACGAAATAGTTTGTATTCTAAAAAGAGAATCTTATATAGTTATCTTAGCTTACTATATATATATAATATATTAGTAGCTACTAATTATTAAAACGTAGCTATTATATATATAATTCTTTAAAGAAGGAATGAAGATTGAGATTTTAAAAAACGTTGCTATTTTTCTTAATTATAATCTATTTGTAAATTAAAAGAAGGAATAGTTATTATAGTTTGAAATGAATATATAAAGAATATATTTAATGAATATAAGAAGGAAATTATCTTTAAATTTAAATTCTGATAGATAATAATTTTAAATTATTTGAGAATAAGGAAAAAACTTTAAAATCTAATAATTTAGCATTTTAATAGAAAATAGAACTAATAATTTATTAATTCTAAGAATTAAAACTTAACATTAGCTTTAGAGTAGTAACTTATTTTATATTTACTTATAATCTAGATAAAAACTATATTTAAGCTTTTAACTTTTCATAAATCTATTTAAATAATAATAGAAGATAGAAGGGCTCATAGCTTGCTTTCTACTATAACTATTAGTAAGTATATTACTTTTTTAAATATAACTTTAGCTTTCCTATCCCCCTACTAATTATTATAACTAACTTCTAGTTAATCTGAGGCTAAACCCTTTATATTTATAGTAGTTAATATATTTGTTTTATATTAACCTTTTTAATAATAAATAACTAACAATTTCTCTTATAATAACCTCATACCTTTACGCCTTTATACCCTTATATCTTTACGTTTTTATGCTTTTATATCTTTATGCTTTTATAATTATATATAATTTAAATATTTTAAGATATTTAATTATTACTCATTATAGGTATTCTATTTAAATATTTATTATAATATTAATATCTATAATATTAATGTTTTTATTATAGAATCAGTTCTATCTATCTTTAAAATAAAGCCTTATTCTATTAATATAAAGGTTTTCTACTATTCATATAAGCTAACCTATAATCTCTATATAAGTATAATAAGATACAACTTATTCTAATTAGTAAATAATCTTAATATATCAAATACAATTAATATATAAATAATACTTATATAAATATAGATATTTCTAATGTAATTTAATAGCTTTTAAAAATCCTATAATTATATTACTATAATATTCTGTTAAGAGGGTAGGTTATATAACCCTAGGCTTCTTAGGCTCCTATATCTCTAGCTTCTAGCTAGTAACTCCTTCTATAGATATTACTACTATAGATACTACGAATACTATATATTATTACCTATATAGGTTATAAGCCTAAGGGCCCTCTAGAAAGCCTTTTTTACCTTATAATACTATTCGCAACCTTTCTTTTACTCTATTTTCATTATTGACGATATTATTTTTCGATATATTGCGAACTTTTCACGGTTTTCCGTACCTTCCCTCTGAAGTACTTAAATAACCCTTTTTACGCCTTCTGCGCCTCACGCCCTCTGCGTTATTCGATTATTTTAGTGCCTTCCGCACTTTGCGCCTCCCACGCCTTGCGCCCTCTACGTTTATTAATTACTATTTATGCCCTCTATATTATTCGATTATTTTAGTGCCCTCCGCATTTTGCGCCTTCTGCGTTTTACGCCTTCTACGTTATTTAACTACTAGGTTTTTACTCTTGCCACATATACCCTCTA
Source organism: Colletotrichum orbiculare MAFF 240422 (assembly GCA_000350065.2). Taxonomy (NCBI): domain Eukaryota; kingdom Fungi; phylum Ascomycota; class Sordariomycetes; order Glomerellales; family Glomerellaceae; genus Colletotrichum; species Colletotrichum orbiculare. Next base: position 1,425,697 of record AMCV02000006.1, read on the forward strand.
TATAATGTGTGTTTTTCACTCTTACCACATACGCCCTCCACGTAGTGAGTGTTCTTTACTAAAAATACCTTTTACGCCTTAAGTATTTACACCTTCCGCGTTTATTTAACTACTTTTACGCCTTTGAGTATTTGCGCCCTTCCGCGTTACTTATTATTAAACCGCAAAAACCCTACTTTTTTTTTAACTAACTAATACTTTTTTATAAAAAATACCCTTAATTCTAATATTATAAATAGCTTTATTACTAGTAAGTAAGGAGGTATATTATTATAGAAAAAAGATCAGAAGGAAAGTATAGATTTTGCTTTTTAGTATAGATTTTATATGATACCTAGTTGCTTGGCTTGTAGAGCCTGGGGGGTGTGTTAAGGGGGTGGGTTATATGACCCTATATTTCTTAGGCTCCTGTATCTCTAGCCTCTAGCTAGCAACTGCTTCTATAGACATCACCACTATAGACACTACGAATACTACGCATCGTCACCCACATATATTCTAAAGTATCTAATAATTAATATTTAATAATATATGAATCTTAAGATATTGTCTAATTAAAACTTAGTCTCTAGATCTTTTAGTTAAATATAATAATTTATAAGATAGCTAGATAATTATCTTTCAAATATCTATAGGCTACTTATTAATTATAACTTTTAGAATAGTATTATTAAAGTCTAATCTAATAAATTCATAGTTTTAATTATAAGGGTTATAGATAAATATTATTATATATTTCTTATACCTTTCTTCTTATAGGTAGCTATATAGATTTTACGGGAATTTGAAATATATTATGAAAAATATAGAAAAATAATAAGTTATAAAATACCTAGTTCTTATAGGTATTTTGTTTTATCCTATTTTTAAGAACTTTAAAAAAGTTCTTAACCTTATAATCTTAATAGTTACTTTTAGCTATATATATTTAGCCTTAGTTTTTTTTATAAGACTTTCCCTATATAAATTATTATTATAAAGTCTTCTATTATTATAAGATCGAATATTAGTATTAGAAGTATAATTATCTATAATAATAAGTAATTTTATTACTATTTTAACTAATTATAAGCCAGTATTAGTATAAATACTATTATCAGGTAAGATTTATAGTTAAATCTATATATAGGGTAAAGAGCTTATATATTATTCTAGATATAGGGTAAAGGTAAATAAATAATAATAGAGGATATAGATTTATTTATAAAGATATATTTTCTATTAAAAGTAACACAAGATATATTAATTGAGATTAAATAAGAGATCTAAATAATATAAAATCTATTCATTTCCTATATATCATATATTAGAAGAAATACTAATATGATAAGTTCTTTTACTATAACAAAATATAATAGTTTTATCTATTTATAAAGTTAAGTATATAGTTCTATCAGATGCCTTAGAAGGAGTAATTCATTTATCTAATAATTATAATCATATCAATTTAAAATTAAAACTATCTAATATTAAAACATTTAAAATCTTCAAGATAACTTAGTAATAAAAAGCTAGTTAAAAGTCCTAAGTTTTGTAAATATGTAAAGTATATAGATATAGAATACTACTTTATAAGACACTTTATAAGAGATAAAACTTTCTTTCTATATTGTATAAATATAGAATATAATATAATAGATATTTCAATCAATTTTCAAAATTTAGTAAAATCTAAGTGAATTATATTTCAATTTTAAGGAAATATATTCTAGAAGCCTTTTTAATAACTTTTCAGATAAATTTCGTTTTCATGACTTCATTCTTTCTGTTTTTAGTTTCTCCTAAAACTCTATCAGTTATTAGATAAGTAACTTATATATTAGCGAAGTATATTTTCAACAGAGGGACATTAGATTTATTTTGATATCTAAAGAAGCTTTATTTCTATTACTCCAATAGAAGTAATAAAGAGGTTTATTCTAGCTCTTTACGAATCGATTATATAAAGATCGCTTTATAAATATATATATATCTTATTGTTTGATTCCTAGTGGTTTTTAAGTATATGAAGAAAACATATAAAGATTAATTCTTTTATAAGCTATTAGAAGCAGCTTAAGGTATATGTATTATAATTATGATACCTTATATACTATACACATAGTGGCTTATATACTATAGCTATACTATAATAAGTATTCTAATATATACTACGTCTTAGCCTTTGTGCTATAGTTATAATGTATTGTATATTATAGTTATAGTATTACATTTATTACACTAAATTATATATTATATATTGATAATACATTATATTATATAACTATAGTAGCTTATATACTATATAGTATAGTTATAATTCGAATCCTAGTAATTTTATACTTATAACCAAAATTCCAAGATAGATATTTTATATAAGAATCTCAATATGTCTATAGATAGTTACGAGAAATAGTTAATTATACTATTGGTTGAATCACTATTTCTCTTTCTATATAACTATTATTACTCAGAAGTTTTAATTAAGTCTCTATTTTGAGAAAATTACTTTTATCATTTAATATTTCTCCTGATTTTACGGTTATCTATAGTAATAATTTGACTGTCGATTTACCTACTTATCCATCTATTCGAATAATAATAAGTAACTAAATAGACTGTTTAGAATTAGTAATAATTAAATATCTTGAATATTTGAAATATAAATAATGTAATAGTATAATAATATAATAGTAGAAAGATATAAAATAATTATAATGCCAATTACTAGTGATTGATTATTTCTATAAAAGTGGAAATTAAATTGGTATACTAGTTATTTTAATCATTAGGTATTAAAATTTATATTAATTAGAAGTAAGCTATAATACCTAATAGAATAGTAAAAAGGCCTAAATTATATATTAGAGTTAAAATATCTACTAATAGTTGTAGTAGAAAAAGACCGATTAGTTTCTCCTAAAAAGTTTGAAGAGCCAGAATTTAATATAAATCAATGTCTTATTATTTTATAAGAATAAAGTAAATTCATATATAGTAATTAAAAACATATAGTAAGAATTAATAAGACTTCTAGCAATTATATAGAGTTATCTAGATAATGATTATTTGAACTAAGTAGAAATATGTTGAATTATAAATATAATAAAGTTTTAAGAAATAATATCGGATTAATATAATTACTATTTAGACAAAAAGTGGTATAATAGAAATATTATAGAAAATTCAATAGAAAGATAAATAAATCTTTTAGAAGGGACTTATTAATAGAAAACCAATAAATAATTATAAAGTTAATCTAATTAAATTTTATTATTTAAATTATAAAACTTAATTAAGTGAAGCCTATATAGCTTTTTCATAAGAAATACTTCTAAATTCTAGCCTTCTAATTAGCCGATATCAAACTAACTCCTATTAGCTACTAGCTACTAAAACTAACTATAACTAGTCGATAGTTAAATACTACTTATATATCAGTTAAATACTAGGCTTCGCTTTCCCTCTTCTAGTACTCATACTAGAGTCAAGCTAGTATATAAGAAATAATTATAAAAACATATTATTTTACTACTAAAGTTATGCCTTATAGCTATATAAGAAGGAAGTTTTTCTTTTATATATAGTATCTGATAGAATATACTTATCATATTGCCTACTACTTCATAGTCCTAATTCCTATTTGTAGCCTCTAATATAATTTTTTGCACAAACCGGGCTCGTCAATTCCCCGTTGCGTTGTCCTGCACAACCGGCGCACGCCAACGATTTGAAACTACTTCTCAACTGCCGCGCTCAGTCACGCATTGGGCGACGAAAGACCCTCCGCTACGGCTTCATCTGAAAGCCACACTCGTTCTTTCTCAGTTTCCTCGTTCGTCGCCCTCTTTTTCTTTGGTACTTGGAAGTGTTCCCCTGAGGCAATTTTCGCACCTTCCAGCAGTCCCCCCCCCGGCGTCCGTTTACTGTACAGCTGCGACACTGTGAACCGCTGCCTGTCATGGACTCGTTCATGCTGCAGGACTCGGCCGCCTTGAACCGCGTGCGTGAGGCCCAAGAGTTTCTCGACCCTCGTAAGTTCACTGCCCGTTCTCGCTGTCTTCGTGCTAGGCTAATTATCGTCTCTTCGAAGAAAACGACTCCCAAGGCCGCAGTCACCGCTCTGCTATTATATCAATGGTCAAAAGGAAGGAGAGGAGACTCGTTGTTAATCTTGACCTGCTCCGCGCCCACAATTCGGATCTTGCCGCGGGCGTTCTGGCTCAGCCTTTCGATTTCACTCTAGCCTTCCACCACGCGCTTAAGCAGGTCGTGAAGACCTTGCCAGAATCTGGCGATGCGGAAAAACTCAACGATGTTGCATATTATTGCGCCTGGGCTGGCAGTTTTGGTCTGAACGCCTGTAATCCCAGAACTCTTTCCTCTCAGCACCTGAATAGCATGGTCTCTCTCGAGGGTATTGTCACCAGATGCTCACTCATTCGTCCAAAGGTCGTCAAAAGCGTTCACTATAACGAGAACAAAGACATTTTTCACTTCCGCGAGTATCAGGATCAGACTATGACCAACGGCGTCACGACATCAAGTGCCTATCCGCAAGAAGACGAGGAAGGAAATCCTTTGACAACTGAGTACGGGTTCAGCACGTACAGAGACCATCAAACAATCTCCATCCAAGAGATGCCAGAGCGCGCCCCTGCTGGTCAGCTCCCCAGGGGTGTAGACGTCATACTGGACGACGACCTCGTCGACAAGGCGAAGCCTGGCGACCGTGTCCAACTTGTTGGCATCTACAGAACACTGGGAAATAGGAACACAAACCACAACAGTGCCCTTTTTAAGACTGTCATCGTCGCAAACCATCTCGTTCTCCTATCGTCTAAGTCGGGCGGTGGCGTTGCTACGCAGGCGCTCACTGACACCGACATCAGGAACATCAACAAGATATCGAAGAAGAAAAACCTTCTCGGCTTGCTCTCACAGTCGCTTGCCCCCAGCATTTACGGCCATGATTACATCAAGAGAGCTATTCTACTTATGTTACTTGGCGGGACGGAGAAGAACTTGGAAAATGGCACCCATTTGAGAGGGGACATCAACATTCTCATGGTCGGAGACCCTTCGACAGCCAAGTCGCAGCTCCTCCGCTTCGTATTGAACACAGCGCCGCTCGCGGTAGCCACCACCGGCCGCGGTTCCTCCGGTGTTGGTCTGACCGCCGCCGTGACTTCGGACAAGGAGACGGGCGAACGCAGGCTTGAGGCAGGAGCTATGGTCATGGCGGATCGTGGTGTGGTATGCATCGATGAATTCGACAAGATGTCTGATATTGACCGAGTTGCTATTCACGAGGTGATGGAGCAGCAGACAGTGACGATTGCCAAAGCCGGTATTCACACGTCCCTGAACGCCAGATGTAGCGTTGTGGCCGCAGCCAATCCCATCTTTGGGCAGTATGACACCCATAAGGACCCGCATAAAAATATCGCCTTACCCGACTCGCTTTTATCTCGTTTCGATTTGCTTTTTGTGGTCACCGATGATATCGAGGACGCAAGAGACAGGCAAGTGTCGGAGCATGTCTTGCGCATGCACCGCTATCGCCAGCCAGGAACGGAAGACGGTGCACCAGTGCGGGAAAACCCGAATCAAACGCTGGGCATCGGTACCAACAGCCAGGCAAATACTCCCTCAACAGCCGACGTTTATGAAAAGTTTGACAAGATGCTTCACGCAGGGGTGACACTGACTCCGGGCCGTGGCGGTAACAAAAAGCCAGAAGTGCTCAGCATTCCGTTCATGAAGAAATACATTCAATACGCTAAGAACAGGATACATCCCAAGCTGACACAGTTGGCGTCGGACCGCATTGCCGACATTTACGTTGGACTGCGCAATGATGAGATGGAGGGCAACCAGCGACGGACTAGTCCGCTGACCGTTCGAACTTTGGAGACACTCATCCGCCTTGCGACGGCCCATGCTCGCTCACGTCTCTCACAGCAGGTCGAAGAGCGCGACGCCCTCGCTGCTGAGGCCATTCTGCGTTTCGCTTTATTCAAAGAGGTGGATGAAGTGGAGTCCAAGAAGAAGCGGAGAAAAACGCAAGCTACCGATTTTGCTTCTTCGAGTGAGGAGAGCTCCTCTGAGGACGATGGCGGCGATGGTAGTTGGAGGGGCGCGACAACTCGTACGCCAGCAACTCAACTGCCGCGGTCAACGAGAGAGATTGCTCGACCACGAACCATAATGAACAGTCGAGATGACAGCAACGGCATCGACAACGACAACGATGCCAGTGCAGAGGGAAAGGATGCGAGTTTACCGGACCGTACAGACTCTGAACATGTATACGGCGCTACTCCCAGAAGATCTCGTCGTCGCGGCGGCCCCACTTCCTCGGCAAGCACGGCTTTCAACACACAGACATCTATTCCCTCGTCGCTGCCGGTTTCCCAGCTTCAATCGCAGTCCCAGGAGCAGGACGACGGCGATAATCAGCTTGCTTCTGACACGGCAGCGCTTGCTCTTGCAGATGATCTTGAGCCCCTCAGCGCGTCGCGGCTGACGGCGTTTCGGTCAGCACTAGGGCAGCTGCTCAATACATCTCTGTTCGAGGACGACGCAGCAGAGCTAGATGCTATTCTCGAGGCTGTCAATAGCAAATTGGGCTCGGGAAGTGGTGGGACCTTCAGCATGGATGAAGCTGCCAAGGCCCTTCGGGTTATGGGGGCAGCTAACCAAATTATGTGAGTAATCTTGCCAACCTGGGTCAACAGCCTTCCTGACGTGTTCACAGGTTTACCGAGGGTAATCTTGTGTACAAGATCTAGGATGGATAGCTTCGGTCTGCACACCACTCGGGGGAGAAGGCTTGCGTTCGAGATGGGGGGTGGGAGAAATATGTTCACGCCCACGTTGATGACACGAAGAAAGATCAGTCTATCCGAGCCACTAAGCAAATGTCCAGGTTATTGGTCATCACACGCCTAGGCTGCCTAGTGAATGAGGTCAAGGGTGAGCGTGGTCTACACCTCTTCGGTTGAGCCAAGCTTGGAATTCCGAAAGTCGGTCAGAGACCCGTACGCCATTCCATAGCTCATGGTTCTCCTCGTTCCTGGTCAAGGTTGGAACGCCTACTTGCTCGATCGCAAAGCTGGCTGCAACACTTCCCCACACTGTGGCCTCCTCAACGGTCTTGCCTCTCGTGAGTGCGGCAGCCAAGCCGCCTAGAAACGTGTTTCCGCCGCCAGTCGGATCGACTACGTCGACCTGCTGGTGTACGGCAGGAATCCACTTCGCAGTGCCGGCGTCAACGTCGATCTCTTCACGAACAATGACGCCAGTGTCATCCTGTAAAAGTCCGGCGAAGAGCGCCTCCATGTCAGTGTCCGGTCGAAGTCCGCCTCTTGTGTAGACTTTTCCACTCGGCTTCGGAACGTTCAAATCTTGTGTACTATGCGAATGCTTGCGGCCGCCGTTCCGCGCTACGTAACATCCCTTTTCACCTGCGCGGACGACTAGGGTGTACGAATGCAGAGGCACGCTGGCAAGAAGCTGCTCGCATGACCGCTCTATGGCGGCCTCAGAGATTTCCCCGGTCTCTGGATCGATGCCGTCATCACCCATGAAGCCAGCCAATTCTGAGTGATTGGGACTGCAAACATCAACAAACGACAGCGTGTTTGTGCAATTGAGAAGCTCCCCTGGAACGCAAAGATCAGGGATGGGCTCCCAGATAAATATTGGTTTTCTATATTGCTCGGGCGGGCATATGCGCTTGCGTTTGTCGGTAATCTCTGCGACCAATTCCCTGCACCTGTTTGGAGAGCAGATGAGATGGAAGGACTTGGACAACAGGAGGGGCGGTGTTAGGTCGCTGGCTGAAAGGCGTTTTTTGGGCGTGCTGTATTTGAAAGCTCGTTTCTCTGCCGTCTCATACCCGTTCCAGGCCCGGGTTGTCGGACGATGGGGATCATGGCGAAACACCACAGATGTTTCCCAGGTTGCAATTAGTTCCTGGAGGGACTGAGGGAAGTCGAACCCTTTATCGACGATCCAGCCCACAGACGACGAAGCGGGCGGTGGTGAGAAGAGACGAGCACCGAGCGCACCGTAGGTGCCGGCGCCACCGAGAACATCATACACGGGTGGTGTAGGCGGCAGAAAATGGATTTCATCTATCCGACGATTAGTGTCCGAGGCCCCAAGGGTGCTTCCCGATGGCGCATGCCTACCTACCGATGATGAACATGCCCATTGTAACAAAATCCATCGAGGGCGGAGCGAGAGCTTCTTGCTGCTTGACACCCAGGGCGAAAGCCGCCGAACAATCCAGGCTTATTGCGTCTGATATTAGTAGCGCTGTAGAGAATTTGTAGTTTATCGAACGGCTTAGTATCATACATACTACCTGAGATTAAGCAGAATATTACTACTATTACAAGACTAAGAGAAGAATATATCTACCTAAAATATTCTAATAGTTAAAATATATTTACTATTAATATAAATTAGCTTAAGTTAATATAAATACTAGAAGAATATAAATATAATTATATTTAACTATTATCTTATTATTATTTAATTATAATAGAAACTAATAGTTTACTTTCTATTATAAACATTAGTAGATATATTACTCTTGAAAATATAACTTTATTTTTCGTACTTGTTTATTAATTATTACAATTGAATTCTAGTTAATCTAAAGCTAACCATTTTATAATTATAGTTATTATACTTACCTTATATTAACTTTTTAAATAATAAATAACTAATAACTCTTTTTATAATAACTGTATACCTTTATACCTTTATATTTTAGCCAAAGTAGTCTGTCGCTTTCTTTTATATCTATAGCTAGTATTATTAACATATACTAATAGTATTATAAGTATCTATTTCATATAATTAGGGGGAAAGATCTGGTATATATAATATATAATTAAATATAGCCATATATACTACGTAAAGCTTTATTTCAAGTAGCTTAAATAGGGCGAAGCCTATAGAGATAGTACTAATACTTAAGGTTTAATTAGTATAAACTCTACCTATTAAATATATTATTCTTAATATATCCCTCTAGTTTTAAAGGCTTTATTTATAAATTAGCCTTTTTAAATAATACTAATTAAACTTTCTATTTATATTTTATAAGAAACTCTTTTTATTATTCTATTATTCTTATTAAGTTTCTACTCTTATAATAAGAAGAATATTACTATTTATAAGCTATTTAGATACCTCTTCTTAACTAGAAAGTTTTCTAATACTTCTAAGTTTTTTATTTAATTTTATTATTACTTTAACTTAAAATCTATAGATTCTAATTAAGTATTGAAAATTTCATTAAAATCCTCAAATATTAAAACCCCCTTTTAAAACTCTTCTTTTTATTATAATTTTAAATAATTCAACTAATCTATTATATTAATCTAAATAAGAAAAATACCAAATTAGTAGCTTTAGAAAGACTCTATAAAATTATTAATTATAAGATCTCCTTAAAGTATATATTTAAATTTAAAATACCTCTATATAACTTCTTATTATAATTAGTGATTATAAATATCTATATATTATTGCTTTATATATAATTATATTATTTTAATAATTAAATAACATATTATTTACTAATTATTATATTAGATTTAAATAGTAAAATAAGATTTATATATCTTACTTCTATTAAATATATTTATTATAAAGTCTACTTAGAATATAATAATAAAACAGCTAATAAAAACAACCTCTTAAATAACTTAAAATAATACTAAAAGTTCTACTTTAATTATTAAAATAATAATAATATCTTATTTATTAGCTCGCTATACTATTAAGCCTCTAAAGAGATATATACTATATACTTACAAGTTCTTTTAATTATTACTATTATATATAAAACTAGTATCTATAGTATCTATAAAACTATTAAATAAATTACTAACCTTATAGTGAAACTTGAGGTAGAAGTTCTTTATCTCACTAAAATATTATATTATTTATTCAATTTCTATATAATACTTATTTAAAAAGTTTTAATTAAAATATAATAACTAGTTTATTATATAAGTAACATCTAGTCTTATTATAATTATAGTATAATTAATAAAGCTAATGTCTTATTAATAATATTTAATCTCTATATAAGAAGCTTAATTATATTATAATAAAAGCTCTTTAGTTTTCAGAAGGATTTCAAAATATTTAATATATTATATGTACTTTATAAAATATTTAAAGAAGTTTTTAATATATACTACTGGTAAGAATTATAGTTATTATACTACTTAATTTCAAATAACCTTAATACTAAGAAACTACTATAGGTTTTTACTTCTCTTAAAATAATACTTCTATTAAATATCTACTAATAATATTCCCACTTAATATAGTAGTTTAATATCTAGCTAGCTCTTACTATTACAGCAAGAGTAGTAGGTTCGAATCCTATGGTAATTAAGTACGACTAATAGCTTTATACCTTCTAATTATATAAACTAAATATAATAATTACTACTAACTAGTAGTTCTTACTACTAGCTATTAATAGCTAGTAACTATTAATAGCTAGTAATAAGTATTACTAGCTAGCTAGTATTACTATTATATAACTATAATCCTTTTAAGAAGTAATTATAATAGATAGACCTATACCTTCCTTATTTATTAGTAATTATATTAACTAACCGTATTTACTACTTAAGGTTTCTTCTATTTAAATAGTTCTTTAGAATTAGTAGTATCTATAGGATAAATAAAGTAAGAGCTAATAACTAGATATAACTACTTTTAAAGGGTCCTAGAGAGGTATATAACTTTAAATAGATTAGAGACTTTCAATACAACTACTACTAATAATATAAATATTTTAAATATATCTTCTAAAAAGAAAGAAAGTATATAATTATTAATATAAAAGAAGAAGATAATATACCCCTTAAGTTAATAATATAGTTCTCTTATAATAAATTTAAAATTAAAGTACTTAAAACCTACTTCTAAGTAGTATTACTATAAGAGAAGAAATTCTTAAAAGCTATATAATACTTTGCTAAAATAATAGATCTTATTTAATATTTTGTAATCTAATAGTATTTCTATACAAATACTCTTATTAAATACTATATATATAAAACTATTAATTATATTATATTAAAATAACTCGAAATTAAAGTAGTTAGTAGTTATTATAGAAGTTTGAAATAATATACCTATTAGAATAATTATATAAATCTCATAATTATCTTATAATAATTAATGTCTATAGATAATTAATTGAACTTTGATTTTGAAGAAGTATTTATTATTAGGTTAAATATAGCACTAAGGTAGCTAAAGCTGTAGTAATAAGTAACTAAGTAGTTAACCTATTTATTTAGACTAATAAGAATAATAGGATTATTATATGGATTTATCCTTATAATATATAGTAAATATATATATATTATAACTTAGAGATAGATATTACGAATAGAAATAACTAGTTACATATTATTCATATAATTAATTAATTATAATATTTCCTAGTTATAAACTAATACTAATTAGTAGTATTTTACTACTACTAGTCTTATTTATTACTACTTAACTATAAATTAATAAGGAATAATCTAAAAAGATAAGATTATAATACTTTTTTAAAAAGTCTCTAGAAGTTAATATAGTAAAAATAGATAGACTTGAAATTATTATAACTATATACTACCCTAAGATATTAATATAACTTCTAGAAACCTATATAATAAAAATAGGGAAGGAAAGTAAACTTATAATAACTTATTAACTTAATATTATTTATATCTATTATATAATATACTAATAATTAAGATCTCTACTAACTTATTAAAGTAAAATTATAGTAATGAATATAATAAGATTAATATAAATAAGAGAAAAAGATCCATAGTAAACTACTATCTCTTACTATTATCCCTTAATATTTTATATATATTTAGTAAATAGAGAAATAATAAGAAATTAATTTAATAATTATAATACTATAATAAACCTTCTCTTAATAATAATAACCTAAAAACTATAAGTAATCTAAACTTTAGTATCAAACCTTACTAATTAAATTAATTCTAAATATTATATTTTAATAAGAGAAGGAATTTTAAAAAGGAGCTTTATTTTATTTAATAAGGAGATCCTAAGAAATCATATAGAGAAACTAGTAGTATAAAGATAATAATTATACCTAAAATATATTCTTTTTATATAATATATATTTATAATAAGTATCCTATAAAGATATCTAGAAAACTAGTAAGTTTATAATATTATAATAAATAATACTAAAGTTAAAAGTATTATAAAACTATTATCTATTATTCTTATTTCCAAGTATTCCCTAAGTATTTACTTCTTTAAATATCTACTAATATATTAATTATATAAAAAGACTAATAGATATTACTTATAAAGTAAAATAAGAAGAATTAAATACATATCAAGAGATATAGCTATTTAGTTGAATATAATTATTAAAAAAGAAATTAAGAAAAGAAAACTCCTAGTAGCTAATAGTAAGATTTAAAATATAAAGAAAAAGATAAATATAAGAAATAGTATAAAAAGAGATTACTATATATTAATTTTATAAAATAGATATAAGATATCTTAACTCTAGTAGTAAGTCTTAAAATAAGGAAAGTAGAGCGTCTTAAGTATTAGTTAAATTCTACTACCCGAGAGGTAATAATTACTAAGTAGTAATTACTATACTAATTATATTTACTAATAGGCTTCCAGACTAATAGTACTATTTTGATAATAATCTTATTTACTTAATTCCTAAGGGGTCCCCTTCTAAACTTCTTAGCCTTACTATATTTAAATAGAAATTATAGACTTAGTTTATATATTAGTAATACTAGATAAAGTATGAATGACTTCTAAACCCTATAGATATAATTCTTAATATAGACATAATTACTAATATATATCTATAAATAAATTATATATTCCTTAACCTTAATACTATTCCTAACACTTAATTTAGATTCTAACTATATATTATAATAGCTTAGGAGTCTTATAGGATTTATAGTTATAGTAATACTTATTAGTAGTAATAAAATCAAAGTAAAATAAATTGTATTATTATTATATTATATAGTATGTAGCGTTATATAAAGTTCTAGATCTATAGTATAGTAATTACTTACTAATTATTATGTAATTTGACTATAGCTAATACTAAGTATAAAACACCTATCACTAATATAGTATAAAAGCTATAATATGAATACTTACTATTAAGTCTAGCTATTTATCTTAATAGTTTAGAAGTCTTATGAAATTTATAGTTATAGTAATACTTATTAGTAAGAATAGAATTAAAGTAAAACTACTAATCCTAACTACTAATCCTAACTATTAATCCTAACTACTAATCCTAACTATTAATCCTAACTACTAATCCTAACTATTAATCCTAATTACTAATCCTAACTATTAATTCTAACTACTAATCCTAACTTTTAATCCTAACCTTTAATCCTAACTTCTAATTCTAATTATCCTAACTATTTATTATAATAACTTATAAATAATTACAACTTATAGATTATAATAACTTATAGGTTTTATAAGAATTAGAACTATAGTAATAGTTATTAGTAAGATTATAATCTAAAAGAAGTTAAAAAAAGATATAGATATTAGAATAAGAATTTGATAATATTAATTATAATAGTAGCTACTTAAAGTAAGTTATCTAATAATAATATAACTTAGTCAACTAGCTCGTCCTCAGTATTAAGGAGTAAAAAGTACTACTATTACTATTATTACTATTATTATTATTATTATTATTATTACTACTACTATTACTATTACTATTATTATTATTATTACTACTTATAAATATATAGTACTAATAATACCTACTTATAGATATTAATATTAATCTTAATACTAACCTACTAAGACTAACTTATTATAATATATTCTTAGATATATTATTTAAGGTTTAAATTAGTAGATCTTAGTAAGATAGAATTATTAGAGAAAGTAGGAGAAGATAATATATAAGAAGATATAACTAGAACTAGGGTCTAATTCCCTATAGACTAATTAGGACTAGACTATAAGTAGTAATTACTATACTTATAATAAGAGTATTTAAAACCTTAAGAATTATAATAATAATTAGTATATAACCTAAAGGTTAGATATTAAAAAATAAGTAGTATAATAATATATTCTTCTTATATACTCTAGCTAAAAGTATAGTAGTTATATCTTATTAATATTTTATTACTACTTATTTATAGTAAAACTATAGGTAAATTCTACTTCTTATTAATACTAAAAATACTAGAGGTTTTATTATTAAAAATAGGCTTATAGTAGATAGGTAAGATTGATAATTCTATAGTAATACTAATACTACTTAATTAGTAGAAACTAGAGATAAGAATATAAGTAATATATTACTAAGAAACTTAAAAGAATTCTATTAATACTAATTTATAGATATAGTTTACTAGTAATTACTATTTATACTTCTTAAGTTTTAAAAGAAAGGAGGAATAAAAAGAAAGAAGAAAAAGAATATTACTTATTAAGGTATTATTAAGAAGAAATAAGAAATTATTACTAAAGGGTAGGTTATTATTAAGAAAGAAGAAAAATAGGATATTATCTATATAATTATCCTTATTAATAATAAAATAAGAAATGTATTAATATAAAATTTAGTTAATAATTATAGAAATTAATATAATAAGATATATTGAGATTTAGTAATATTATTATTAAGGGGATTAGGGATATTAATAATATTATTAATATTATAAGAATTTAAAAAACTTAAAGTAAGTAGTATAGTAGTAGTAGTAATAATAACTAGTAGAAGAAAAAAAGGAGGTTTTTTTTCATATAAAAAATCTAATAATAAATAGAAGAGATAATTATTATTAAAAAAAGTAGGAATAAAAGTACTAATAAGTAGATTATCGTATAAATTAAGGTAAAAACTAGTTTATATAATAACTATTACTTAAAGTAGCTATATAAAAGTAATATATAATAATTATATAATTAATTACTTTTCTAATTATATTAATAAAAAGTAAAAGTAAAAATACAAATTCTACTAAGGGAAGAAATAGTATATTTATCATAAAAAGTACGAATAGTAGTATTAATTAATATATTATTCTCTAACTAAAAATATAACTCTATAGGCATTTAAAGGCTTTATTAGTAGTATTAACTTTAGCTTTAGTAAACCTATTGTTACTAATCTATATCTATTTTATAAAAACTATAAATAATAACGATATAAAAGAGGTATTAACTTTAGTTTTAGTAAAACTATTATTATTAGTCTGTATCTATTTTATAAAAGCTGTAAATAATAATAATATAAGAGAAGTCTTAGGTTTTTATATAGAAAGCTTATATTAAGTAATACTAAGTTATTTCTTATTTTTAAAATATAAGAGAGGTTATAGGTTTTTATATAGAAGGTTTATATTAAGTAGCTTAATATAATACTAATTATATAAAATAGTAATAAGTAGTACTAATTAAGATAGTATTAGTTTTATTTTTAATAATAAGTCTAATATACTAGATAGTAATATGTTTTCTTTAAGTTAATATAGGTTAAGATATAGTTAATAATACGGTTAGTAAAGTAGATAAAAGTTAGTTTTTCTCTTAATAATAAGTTAGTATACCTAATAGCTATATATTCTTTTTGAATTAGAAATACTATAAAATAATTAAAACTAATAAAGTAAATAATAGTTAGTCTAAATTAGATACTACTAATAGAAAGATATTTTTTTTAAGTTAAGAAATATTAAGAAGTAGTTAATAATACAACTAGTAAAAAGTAGTTAATAATATAGCTAGTAAAAGTAATTAATAATATAGCTAGTAAAGTAGATAAGGTTTAGCTTAAATTAGATATTATTAACAGTAAGATATTCTTTTTAAATTAAGGAATACTATAAAGTAGTTAGTAAAGTAGATAAAATTCGGCTTAAGTTAGATATTACTAATAGAAAGATATCTTTTTTAAATTAAGAAATACTACGAAGTAGGTAGTAAAGTAGATAAGGTTTAACCTAGGTTGAATGCTGCTAATAGTAGGATATTCTCTTTAAATTAAAAAATACTGTGAAGTAATTAAAACTAATAAAGAAAATAATAGTCAGCTTAGGTTAGATACTACTAATAGAAACTTTTTGAAATTATAATACTTAGAATAACTATAGGAAATAATTTTATAATAGTATTAATAAAAAGTAAGATCTATTATATTAATACTACTTAAGCCTAAGACTTCTATAATTAGTTAAAAGATATATTTAGAGTATTTATACTAAGCATCTTAGTTATATTCTCAGCTAGACTTAGTTTTGTAATTAGAGAAGACTTAGTAATTAAAAAGATTTTTAAATATAAAGCTAGAGAGAAAGTAAATTTAAGAAATAGTAATATAGATTAATCCAACCTAGAACTAATAATTACTAATATCTAGTATAGTTTTATTAAAAATTATATCTTACAACTTATAAATAGTAATAGTATAAATAATAATAAAAAGGAACTAAATATAAAAACATACTTAATTACCTCTATAGAACTTATAAGTTACTTAGAAGATAAGAATAGTTCTATAGTCTAAGAATACTTCTACTATAATATAAATATTACTAATATAGTTATTAAAGTTAATAAGGATAACTAAAAGTTTATTAGTTCTCTATATAATACTTATCTATTAGATAACATTACGAACTATCTTTAATACTCTATTATAAAAACCTATCTCTATCTAAATATTCTTAGCTAGTATTATTTAAGTTTTAATAATAAGGAAGAGCTTTTTATAGAAATTACTAGTATTTTAAAAGGTAGTTTTATCTATTTTAAGGCCTGAATGAATTATATTAATAATTTATACTAGGTTGAAGAGAAATATTATATAATTAGAATTATACTTATTAATTTTAGTATTAGTAAAGAAGATACATAAGGTATTATTAAAAATAGATACTTTATAAAGTAATAGCAATATATATACTTAAGTAGATAGTAACTACTAAAATTTAATAGAGATTTATAAATTATAGACTTATTTTAATATATATTAAAACTAGGCTTATTTATTACCTTACTAGTAGATAATAATATTTAATTTAACTATCTTATTAAATAAAAAATAAATACTCTAAGTAGAAATCTTATATAGTAATATATAGATAGACTATTTATAAATAAAGAAAGCTTTCTTATAAATAAGGGGGAGTTAATAAAAATTTCTTATAAGAAGGATATTTATACTACTAAAAAGTAGATTAACCTTAAGGAATAACTAGTAAAAATAACTATTAATAAACATAAGTATATTTAAACTAACTATAGATTTTTTATGAATAATAAGATACTTTTTATAGTATTATTTAAACTAGAGGTTAGATAGATTAATAGTAATTAATAGCTAGAAGTTTGAAGTTTAAATTAATAGTTAAAAGATGTTATAAAAGGTTAAGCTTTAAATACTATTCGTAGTAATACTAATAGGTATAGTAATTATAATAAGATCTAATTTATTAATTCCTTAAGTGAGATCTAAGAGAATAATATAAAGTAGTTAAATAATATAAAACTTACTTATACTACCCTAACTATTAATATATATAAGGATTTAAGCTAGATTACTATTTTAGATAAAAGAATAGAAATATAAAAAGATAATATTATAGATCTAATACTACTTAGTATTAAAAGTATTAATAGTTTTATTTATAAGTAGCTAGGTATTATTATTAGCTATTTTTTTAAGCTAGTAATTAGCTTTTTTGATAAACTAAAAGTCAGGTATCACCTTATTAGTATACTAACCAATATAAAGCTACTAGGAGTATTCTAAGTCGATAGGGTAATTATTAATAATATTAAGTTTTTCTAAATTAAGAAGGTAAAAAAGAATCTTATAAGCTAGCTCTTCTTAATCCTCCCTAGTAATAATATTATTAATAATAGTATTATTAAATTTATCAAAAAGCTTAAGAGATTTAAAATTAATAAGTATATTATAAAAGTTATTATTATAATTATAAATTTGTTAATAGATATAATAAGCTTTTTTAAAGTTATTTCTTTTTTTATTTTTAATAATTAGAAGGTTATTATAGTTATAAAATAGATAATAAAGTATTATCTTAATATAGTAATAATTCTTATACTAATTTTCTTGATTATATTTATACTAAGGAAAGTAGTTAAAAATATACAGCTAGATATAAAAGAAGGGATATATATTACTAATATGTGAATTGTTAATATTAAATAGGAAGTATAAATATATTATATTAGTAAATATCTTATTATTAGGATATAGTATATACTTCTAGAGAAGTATTCTTATCTATTAGATTTTATCCTTAGTAATATAAGATATAAGGGTAATTTAATTTAAATATTAGTACTTAATTAAGATAGTAATATAACTACTCTTATATAGAAAAAACTTAAAAAAGATATAATAGATCTCTTATACTAATTAGTTCTACTTAAAGAGAAGTTTATTTATTAATTTAATAGTAAAAGAAATAACAAACTAGTAGGATTAAATCCTTAGTAGAATAGCTTTAGCTAACTTTTTATATAATTATATCTTAGTCTTAACCTTATTAATATATTTAGTAATATAGT
Source organism: Colletotrichum orbiculare MAFF 240422 (assembly GCA_000350065.2). Taxonomy (NCBI): domain Eukaryota; kingdom Fungi; phylum Ascomycota; class Sordariomycetes; order Glomerellales; family Glomerellaceae; genus Colletotrichum; species Colletotrichum orbiculare. Next base: position 1,444,327 of record AMCV02000006.1, read on the forward strand.
AAATTACTCTAGTAATACTAATATAGGGGGAAAAGTCTATATTAATAAATTATATAAAAGTAACAATAAGACTATACTAGTAGAAATTAGTCTTATTATATTAAGCTTTAAAAGTTTAATATTTTAGGTTAAAATTCTTAGTAATAATAGGGATATTATAGTAGGTATAAGGGAAGTAGAACTAATATAATTCTATTTTAATACCTATCTTCTTATATATATAGTAGCTACTATACATATAACGCTAGACATAACTAATAATATTAGATAGAAACTTATATTATTAAGCTAACGAACTATAAAAAAATTAACTTCTTACTAAATATTATAAATATAGTTTAACTTAAGGTAAATAGTATTAATATAGCTTCCTTAAAAAATAGTAAATAGCTTACAAATATATTTACTACTCATATCAAGCTTAATAGCACTATTGAACTAATAGATATTATAGTTATATATATTACTACGACCTTACTACTCATAATAAGCCTAATACTTAATAATATTAAATATTTTTTTAAAAACCTTCTTATAAAAAAAGGTGTATTACTAATAAAAGTAGTAGGTAGTAATATGAAAGTTCTCATAAATACTTATTCTTAATATCTATATATAATAAGTTTTAATAGTATTTTCTTATTTTATAAAATTAGGTATATATTTATAGAGAGAATACTAGTAGTAGTTAGTAGTACTAAAAGTAATAAAAATATTTAGATACTTAAAAGTATAAATAATAATTTCAAGTTAGTATTATTTAGATCCTTAGTATAAATAGGTACTTCTAATAATATCTATATTATAGATAATAGTATTAAGAAGACGTATAGCCTTAAGAGTATTAAATTTAAATATAGTTTTTAGGTTATTAATAGTAATATTATCCTAGTTTGTTTACTTAATATAGAAGTTATTCTATTTATTAACCTTAACTTATATTAAGATATTAAAAACAACAAATTAAAACTAGGGATATTTAGTAAAATAACTATTATACTACTTAAATATATACTAAATATAATAAGAAAAGTTAATAGATTATTAATATAGTTAAATAAACTTACTTCTACTATAAAGGTATAATATTAGGAAGGTAAGTAATAGGAAAGGTTTAGAGTAATTAAGATTAGAAAGAAGTATTCTCTAGTAAAGAGGTTTTTCAATATAATAATAACTAATAGGAAGTTACCTATTACTAAACTATTACTATTATTATAATTTAATATAAAGATCTTAAAAGATATTATATCCTACTATAAAGTTAGATATAGTAGTAATATTAATATTATTAAAATATTCTTCTTTAAGATCTAACTAAGAATTATTAATATTATTAGTAATTTCAATTAATATTTAGTAAATAATAAGGCTATTATCTAATAGCTAGTTAATATTATCTTAGTTAATAAGTATATCTATATAATTTAAATAATTATCTTTTAGAAAATACAACTAGTAGCTAATATAGTTTTTCTGAATATAAAGCTCTCTTGTAAACTAATAACTAAAATAAAAATTCTAATTTATATTAAAAAGTTATAATAAGATTATTTTAATATTATAAAAGAAAAGAAGTAGCTAATTATAAACCTTATTAATATCTTTGAAAAAACTAATAATATAACCCTTATAGCTATACTACATATTATAAACTTAGTAGAAATTAATAATTATATAAACCCTAGTAATAAGTATCTTTTTGATATATATAAGCTTAGGTAGAAAGTTAGAAATATTACTAAAGTTAAACTTATTCTTATTAGAATAGAAAAAGACTAGCTAATACTATCCCTATAAGCTATCTCTTTTCTAATAACTCTAGTAAATACTTTTATTATTTAGCTATATATCGAATTACTTCTCTTTATACTAAAAGTAAGTATTTATAGTATTTCTATTAAGAGTATTATAAAACGACTAGATAAGCTTAATATCTATATTATAAAAAACCTATATATTAAAATTACTTATAAAAAGAAAGCTAGTTATATAGAAATTATAATAAAAAAGATATATAAGTAGGCTAAGAATAAGGGATTTCTAAATGGTAAGTTTAAGATAAATAGGTCTAGGTAGAAATTCAGGAGATATAAGTAAAATAAAAGATATAAGTAAAAATAAAAAAATAGGATTAGAAGGATTATCTAGTTCTAATCGCTTTCTACTTTAGCTTTTATAATATATATAAGTAAGGAAAATTATATAAATAGTAAACTCATAATATTTATAATTATTATCTTCAGTAAAATAATTACTTCAAAATATATTATAATTACTATTTAAGTATTACTTATATTTAGTAGTTAGGTTATATCTAGTAATACTATCTTTATAGTAGTAATATTAATTAATACTAAATTAGATCTAATAGTAACCTATATAATTAAGATTATAAATCTTATAAAAAACTACTAAAATATATAAAAGTTATTATAGCTATTAGGATTCAAATTCTAGCTAATAAGTTATTATAAATTATTAATAAGTTAGTAAGATATAATATGTTGAATAATTAGAATTAGAAAATAATTAGTCTTATTTTAATAAGTTTTAATATAATAATAATATAAAATAGTAGTAACCTTATATCTTACTATAACTTCTTTAGGAACATCTTTAAAGTTCTAATTATATTAAAAATATATTAATATATAAGAAAATAATATAGTTAATATAATATAATGAAATAATAATAATAGAAGCTAAAGTAATTACTAAGTAGTACTTAAAGTAAGATAGATAAGTAAGGATAAATAAAAATAGATAGGTAGATAATCTTAATAAAAAACTAGAATTAGTGATATTAAGAATTAACTAAAGCGGCTTATAAGAAGTAGTAATAAGAGAAAGCTTAGTCATAAAAGAATATATTACTAGGGATTTAATACTATATATTACTATAAAATATAAAATTAAAAAAGTTAAAAAGATTAAATAGAATTCTTATAATTATTTTAAAGTAAGCTAGTTATCTTAATAGATTATTTCTCTGTAGAAATAAATAATAAGATTAATACTTCTAATAGATATTATATTAAGTTAAATAGTAATATACTAAAAGTAATATAAATAAAAACCTAAATAGTTCGACTTAAAGAAGATTACTATTTAATAAATAATTATTAATATATAATTAATAAGGATAAGGATAGAGAGATTATAAACCTAGTTAATATACTATCTATAGTATTTAGAATAGTTTATAATATATTTAGAAGGATTATTAATTCTAATAAAATAGGAGTCTAATAAAGATTTCTTATATTTAATATAGATATAATAAAGTATATTAATAAAAAGGCAATTAGGGAGGAAGGGTAGTTTAAATAGAAGTAAAAGAAAGTTTCTAAGAGGGCTAATAGTTAATAATAATACTATTATAAGAATAATTAATAATTTACAATAGGATTACTATTATTATTAATAATATTTAAGAAGAAGAGTTTTTAAAAAGAAGAATTTTTTATTTCTATATATATAGGAAAGAAAGAAAAACTAATATATATAAATAGCTATTAGATAAGAAAAAGTAGGAGAAAATAGGTAGCTAGGTAATAATTCTGAAATTTTAAATATATTTTATAACTTTTATAATAATAAAAGAAAGAGATATTTTATTATAAATAATTACTACTATAATAATATTAAAGAAAAGATATCTCATATTATTATTTAGTTTTTAAACAAATCTAGAAATAGTAAATAATATACTCCCTCTAGGGGCTTTTTAGGCGCCTTTTAGGAGCCTTATAAAGTTTTTCTACTATACTTAGTTTTCTATTATATTTAGTTTCTTAAAAGAATTCCCCCTTCTAATCCTCTCTAGCTTCTAATAATTACTATATAATATTACTACTACTTATATAATAATATAATAATATAATAATACTACTAATTAAAATACTTTTTATATAATAATTATCCCTAGAGAATTATTAGGTAAAATATAGTAAATATTACTATTATTAAACTAGGATTAAACTATTATCTAGTAGGAATTAGTCTTAGTATTAACCAACTAATAGGAGTTTAATACACTTTAGCCAATCAGAAGGCTAGAAGCTACAATTATTTCCTATAAAAAAGCTATATACCTATTAATTAATTCTAATAGATAGCGCTCTACTTAATTACTACTTACCTAATAAGTATAATAACTATTATTTTTAAAGTTACTTTCTATAAGATATTAAGAAGAAATACTACTTTATTTACTCACTATTATATATAATAATAATTTATAATACTTAGTTTTTTATTCCTTATTATTTCTATTAACTATTAGTACTATATTTATATAGCTATAATATATAACTATAGTAAAAAAGATTAATTTAATAACCATACTAACTTTAATATCATTCCTAGTTCTACTTAACTATACTTACTTATATATATTATTAAGTATATCATTAAATATAATAGTCAGACTAAATCTATTTTAAAAGATCTTTAAGAATTCTAATTAGAAGATATATATAGAGTTCCATTAGAAAGAAATTTCTATTTCATAGTTATAATTTATCTAATAAGTATATATATTTTTGAAATTATAATTCTTAGGGAAATACTTATAATTAAAATATAATAAAACTATACTAATTATAAATACTCTCCTAACTTATTATTTTAGATTATATCTTCCTTACTAGACCTTAT
>AMCV02000006.1:1468034-1479710 GCA_000350065.2 Colletotrichum orbiculare MAFF 240422
TTATTAATAAGGTCTACTTATAAATATAAGTTTATGTCTACTATTACGTCTCTTTCTTTAATACTTTAGAGAATAATTATTAAACTTTTAACTATTTTCTTTATAAAGATTAATTTTTTAGTAAGTATAGGGACTATTAGTTCTATTTCTATACTTATTTATTTCTCTAGATCTTTTTAATATAAGGATTAGTATTAATAGCTTATATTAAAATATAAGACGCTATAATACTCTACTTTTAGATAACTATTAGTATCTTATTTATATTTATTTTACTCCTATAGTTTATAGTTCCATACTTAGTCTTACTATATAAGAAGTAAGTTCCTATGATATATAGTATAACTAATATATATATATATATATATATATAGTTTTCTAGCTTGGGGTAAGTATAGTATTATTTAACTTATTAGTATCCTACTACTAATTATTTAGTATCAATAAAGTTAATAGTTTTATTCGTCTTACTATTTATAAAAGTAGTAGTAGTTAGAAAGGCTATAGGTTTATATATAAATACTTATATCCCCTATCTTATATCAATTTACTAATATAGTATTATTAGAATTCCTATAGTCTTTTAATTTCTATTATAATATCCCTAACCTTTAAAATTAAAACTTTAAATTTCTCTATTTCTTTCTAAACTTAGGTATAATTAGTAAAGATAGATAAAAGCTTCTCCCTTATTCTATTTAAATCTAAGTATATTTAGGTTTTAATATAATACTAACTATTTAGTATAATACTATATAAGTAACTAGTACTCTCCCTATCGTATTTCTTCAAGCTTTTATTTATATAACTTTTCTTATATTTCTAAGTTAATTTATTATTAGTAAATAAATATAATAAAGTTAGTTTAAATAGGGTTATCCTTTAGGTTAGTCTTTTAGTTTTTCTATTCTATCTAGAATTAAAATATTAGTTTTATAAGTATTTATTAGATTTACTAGTTAACTATATTACCTAGCTAGATTTAATAACTACTTTTGATAGCTATAATCTAATTATTGACTTATTTAATTATAAATTCTTCTTTTATTATTCTATAGTTATATAATAGTAGTTTTTCCTAATCTTCAAGTAGTCTAGGTATTACCAATTATTTAGCTAATTATTAGATAAGGGCTATAGTTTGCTCCTTATAAGCTTCTTACTATTTCTATATTTATTCTTAGTATATTACTATTTAAAACTATATAGTTTCAAGTATTTTACCTATAATACTTACCAGGTTTAGTCTAAGTAAGAATAGTAGCTATAATAGTACTTAAGATTACTTATTAAATCTAAGTATTAGTTATTAAAAATTTAGTAATTACTTAGATTTAAAAAGTATAATAGAAATCATTCTACTTCTTTTTCTTATATTAGGAGGGAGGTATCTTCTTCCTTAAGATATATTTTATAAAAGATATCTAATAGGTACTTCTTTTCGACGTTTTTAATATATTATTAGTAAGGGCTTATATTAATATTAGGCTTTAATTTGTCTTAAGTAGTATATAAGAAGTAATTCTTTTCTGGGGTATTTGCCTCTAAAGTTACTATTTTATTATTATTATTATTTTACTTATTTAATTCTTGGGAGGGGCTGATGGCTCGCTCTCTACTACAACTATTAGTAGATATGTTACCTCTTGAAGTATAACTTTAGCCTTCTTACCCCCCTACTAACTACTATAACTAGCCTTTAGTTAATCTAAAGTTAAACCTTTTATAGCTATAGCTAATATACCTACCTTATATTAACTTTTTTATAGATAATAAATAATTAATAACTCCTTCTATGATAACTTTACGCCCTCACGCCTTTATAGCTATTAATATATAATTTAAATATCTTAAGATATTTAATTACTAGTAAATATAAGTATTCTATTTAAATATTTATTATAACCTTAATATCTACAACCTTAATATCCCTATTATAAACTAAATCCTACCTACCCCTAAGATAAGACTTTATACTACTAATATGAAAGTTCTCTACTACTAATATAAATTAACTTATAATTTCTATATAAATATAATAAGACTTAGCCTATTCTTATTAGCAAATAATATTAATATATTAATTAAGTATAATTAATATATAAATAATACTTATATAGATATAAGTACTCCTAGTATAATTTAATAGCTTTTAAAACCCTTATGATTATATTATTATAATACTCTAAAATATCTAGTAACTAGTATTATAAAAGTATATTAATATTAAAGTATTATCTAATTAATACTTAGTCTCTAAAATTTTTAGCTTAATATAATAGCTTGTAGGATAGCTAGATAATTATTTTTTAAATATTTATAAGTTATTTATTAATTATAATTTTTAGGATGATTTTATTAAGGTTTAATTTAATAAACTAATAGTTTTAGTTATAGGGGTTATAGGTGAATATTACTATATTTATCATATACCTCTCTTCTAAAAAATAGCTATATAGATTTTAAGGGGATTTTAAATCTATTATAAAAGTATAAATATAGAAGAATAATAAATTATAGAATACCTAGCTCTTAATATTCTATTTTATCCTATTTTTAAGAGGTTTAAAAAAGTTCTTAACTTTATAACCTTAGTAGTTACTTTTAGCTATATATATTGAGCTTTAGCCTTAATAAAGCTCTCTTTATATAGATTATTATTATAAGGTCTTCTATTACTATAGGATTAAATATTAGAACTAGGAGTATAATTATCTATAATAATAAGTAATTTTATTACTATTTTAACTAGTTATAAACTAGTATTAGCATAAATACTATTATTAGGTAAAATGTATAGTTAAATCTATATATAGGGTAAAGAGCTTAGATACTATTCTAAGTATAGAGCAAAAGTAACCAAACTTATTTAATTCTTAGTAATAATATAGTATAATACTAGTAGTTTTATTATACATTTCTGTTAAACTGAGTATTAATTACTAAAGTGTATAAAGGTTTGTATTAAATCTATATTTATAAAGTAGCTATTTTCTATAAAGATAATTACTATCTAATATCTTTACTTATACTAGTTATTCAAAAAATTGAATAGAAGTAATAGAATTATAAAAATATAGTTAAAAGTTTTAACTAGGAAAAGTTTAGATATATAAATAGGGTCTATATTACTATATAGATTATTACTTAAAAGATCTAAGTTGTAATCTTTTAGTTAAAAACTCTTTCTAGTACTTTAGTAGTTATAGCTAGCTAGTTACTAGGCGTACTATGTAATTCTAATAATATATCTTTATATAGTTATACTATTAAGTCTTTTTAATTATATTCACCTATAGAGATATATATAAGCTATAGTATATATTCAGGTATTTTCCTATTATAGAAACTATATATTAGGTATTATATAAAACTACTTATTAAGTAGGGGCTAAATATATAAAACTCTATATACCTTTATATCTTTATATTTCTATAGCTATATATGATTTATATATCTTAAGATGTTTAATTACTACTAATTATCAATACTCTGTTTAAATATTTATTATAATACTAATATATATTATTTTAATATCGTTCAGATTCAACTTTACTTACCCTAAAGATAAAACTTTATATTATTAATATAAAAGTTCTCTATTATTAATATCAATTAAGTTAGTAGTTAATAGCTCGCTCTCTATTATAACTATTAGTAGACCTATCACCCCCTAAAGTATAACTTTAGCCCTCTTACCCCCTACTAACTACTATAACTAACACCTAGTTAATCTAAGGCTAAACCCCTTATAGTTATAGCTAGTATATCTGCTTTATATCAACTCTTTTATAGATAATAAATAACTGATAACTTCTTTTATAATAACCTTCTACCCTTATTTACTTAAATATTTATTACCTTAATACCTATAACCTTAATATCTCTATTAACTAAGCTTTACTTACTCTTAAGATAAGATTTTATATTATTAAATAGAAAAGTCTCTGTTATTAATATAAACTAATTTATAGTTTCTATATAAATATACTAAGACTTAGCCCACTCTTATTAGTAAATAATCTTAATATATCAATTAAGTATTTAGTTACTTTTACTCTATACTTAGAATAATATCTAAGCTTCTTACTTTATATATAGATTTAACTATAAGTATTACCTAATAATAGTATTTATATTAATACTAGCTTATAACTAGTTGGAATAGTAATAAACTTACTTATTATTATAGATAAGTATACCCCTAGTTCTAATATTTAATCTTATAGTAATAGAAAGCTTTATAACAATAATTAGGAAAAGTCTTATTAAAACTAGAGTTTAATATATATAGTTAAAAGTAATTATTAAAATTATAAAGTTAAGAACTTTTATAAATTTCTTAAAAATAGAATAAAATAAAGCATTAAAAACTAGGTATTTTATAATTTATTATTTTTCTTTATCTCATCCTTAACATAATATAGCAGCTAGAATAATAATCTATTATATTCTTATAGTAGAATTAAAATCTCCTTAAAATCTATATAGCTACTTATAAAACGAATACTATAAAATAAGTATAGAAATATCTAATTATAATTATTATAACTAGAACTATTATTTTATTTAGATAAATCTTAAGAAAATGATCCTAAATATTATTATTAAGAAATAGCTTATAGATATTTAAAAAAGTATTATCTAGTTAACCTATAACTTACTATATTAAGTTAATAATATTAAAGACTAAAGATTCATTAGATAATACTTTACTATCAACATATTATTATAATACTAATTATTAGATATTTTAGAATATTATAGTATTATAGTTATAGAAGCTTTAAAGACTGTTTAATTATATTAGAAATATCTATATCTATATAGATATTATTTATATATTAGTTATATTTAATTAATATATTCAGATTATTTATTAATAAGAACAAGCTAAGTCTTATTATATCTATATAGAAATTATAAGTTAATTTATATCAATAATAGAAAACTTTTATATCAATAATATAAAGTCTTATCTTAAAGCTAAGTAAGATTTAGTCTAGTTTTGGTTACTTTTACTCTATACCTAGAATAGTATCTAAGCTCTTCACCCTACATATAGATTTAACTATAAATTTTACCTAATAATAGCATTCATGCTAATACCAGCTTATAACTAGTTAAAATAATAATGAAATTACCTATTATTATAGATAATTATACTCCTAGTTCTAATATTCAACCTTATAGTAATAGAAAACTTTATAATAACAATTAGGGAGAACCTTATTAAAGCTAGGGCTTAATATATATAACTAAAAGTAACTACTAAAGTCGTAAGGTTAAAAACCTTTATAAACCTCTTAAAATAAAATAAAATAAAACACCTATAACAACTAGGTATTCTATAATCTATCACTCTTCTATAACCTTTATAATAGAACTAAAATCTCCTTAAAATCTATATAGCTACTTATAAAAAAATAACTATAAGATAAATATAAAAATATCTAACTATAACTATTATAATTAAAACTATTAGTATATTAAACTAGGCCTTAATAAAATTATTCTAAATACTATAATTAATAAGTAGCTTATAGATATTTAAAAAAAAATTATCTAACTATCCTATAAAATACTATATTAAGTTAGTAATATTAGAGACTAAGTATTAATTAGATAACACCTTAATATTAATACCTTACTATAATATTAGTCACTAGATACTTTAGAATATTATAATAATATAATTATAGGAGTTTTAAAAACTATCTAATTATACCAGAAGTATTTATATCTATATAAATATTATTTATATATTAACTATACTTAATTAATATATCAAAATCATTTACTAATAAGAATAAGCTAAGTCTTATTATATTTATATAGAAATTATAAGTTAGTTTATATTAATAGTAGAGAACCTTTATATTAATAGTATAAAGTTTTATCTTAAGAATAAGTAAGGCTTAGTTTGTTATAGGGATATTAAGGTTATAGATATTAAGGTTATAATAAATATTCAAATAGAATGCCTATAGTTAGTAGTAATTAAATATCTCGAGATATTCAAATCATGTATAGCTATAAAGGCGTAAGGGTATAAAGGCGTGAGGTTATTACGGAAGGAGTTATTAGTTGTTTGTTATCTATAAAAAGGTTAACATGGGGCAGGTATACTAGCTGCTATAGCTACGAGGGGTTTAGCTTTAAATTGACTAGGGGCTAGCTACAATAGTTAGTAAGGGGGTAGGAAGGCTGAAGTCGTACTTCAGGAGGTAATATATCTACTAATAGTCACAGTAGAAAACAAGCTATCAGCCCCTCCTAAGATTTAGTCTAAAAAATATTAAAGTAATAAATATTAAGATTATAATAAGTATTTTAATAGAATATCTATCATTAGTAGTAATTAAATATCTTAATATATTCAAATTATATATTAATAACTATAAAAGTATAAATACGTAAGAATATAAAGTTATTATAAAAGGAATTATTAGTTATTTATAATTAAAAAGGTTAATATAGAATAAGTATACTAGCTATTATAGTTATAAGAAGTTTAGGTTTAGATTAATTAGAAGTTAGTTATAATAGTTAGTAGGAAGATAGGAAAGTTAAAGTTATATTCTAAGGGGTAATAAATCTACTAATAGCTATAGTAGAAAGGTAGCTATTAGCCCTTTTTATATTAATCAGATATAATTAATATATATATAGTATTTATATAGATATAAATACTTCTAATATAACTAGATAGCTTTTAAAGTTTCTATAATTATATTATTATAATATCTTAAAGTATTTAATAATTAGTATTATAATAGTATATTAATATTAGGATATTGTCTAATTAATACTTAGTCCCTAATATTATTAGTTTAATATAGAAAATTATAAGTTAAGTAGATAACATTCTCTTGAATACTTATAAACTACTTATTAATAATAGTATTCTGGTTATATTAAAGGTCTTTAATCTATTTAAAGTTATATGCCTCTCGGGAACCCTTTAAAGGAAGCTATACCTAATAGTTAGCTCTCACCTTATTTACCCTCTAGATACTACTAATACTAAGGAACTATTTAAATAGAAGAAACCTTAAGTAGTAAATATAGTTAGTTAATATAATAGCTAATTAATAGAAGATATATATATATCTATATCTATTATAGTTATTTCTTTAAAAGATTGTAATAAGTTATTATATAATATTAATACTAGTTAGTTAGTAGCTATTACTAACTATTAATAATTACTAGCTACTAATAACTAGTAGTAGGAGCTAGTTAGTAGTAGTTATTATATTTAGTTTATATAACTAGAAGGTTTGTGACTACTAGTCGCACTTACCTACTACAGGATTCGAACCTACTACTCTTACTATAAAATAGTAAAAGCTAGCTAGACGTTAAACTACTACGTCAAGCGAGTTTATTATAATATTTAAAATAATTTATTAAGAGTTATTATAATAAAGTAATAATTCTAATTATTATAATTATAATTAGATACTTTTATATTGATTTTATAGTATTTCTTTCATAAGTAACTATGTAGATTTTAAAGGGATTTTCATTTTATTATAAAGATATAATATAGTATTATTCTAACTATTAGATTATATGAAAAATGGGATATAGAAGAATAATAAATTATAGAATACCTAGTCTTTAACGTTTTATTTTATTCTATTTTTAAGAAATCTATAAAAATTCTTAATTTCATAATTTTAATAGTTACTTTTAGCTATATATATTAAGTTTTAGTTTGAATAAGGCTCTTTCTAATTATTACTATAAAGCCTTCTATCACTATAAAGTTAAATATTAGAACTAGGGGTATGATTATTTATAAATATAGTAGTTTTATTATTATTTTAACTAATTATAAGTTAGTATAAATATAAATACTATTATTAAGTAAAACTTATAGTCAAATTTATATATAGGGTGAAAAGTTTGGATATTATTCTAAGTATAGAGTAAAAGTAATTAAATTAATATAAGTTAATTTATAATCTCTATATAAATATGATAGAATTTAGTTTATTTTCTCTAGTTAATAATCTTAACATATTAAATATAATTAATATATAAATAATACTTCTATAAATATAAATACTTTTAACATGATTTAATAGTTTTTAAACTTCTCATAATTATATTATTATAATATTCTGAAATATCTGATAATTAATATTATACTAATATATTACATTAAAATGAAAAGGGTTGATAACTCGCTTTCTATTATAAGTATTAGTAGATATATTACCCTCTAAAGTATAATTTTAACCTTTTAACCTTCTGACTAACTTTTTTAACTAATTTCTAATTAATCTAAATCTAAACTTCTTATAGTCATAATTAGTATGGTTATTCTATACTAATCTTTTTAATAATAAATAACTAATAACTCTTTTTACAATAATTTTATATTCTTATATTCTTATATCTTTATATTTTTATAATTATATATAATTCAAATATCTCAAAATGTTCAATTACTAGTAACTATAAATATTGTATTCAAATATTTGTTATAACCTTAATATTTATAATTTTGATATCTTTTAGACTAAGTTTTTGTTAGTTTATCCAGAAGATAACATATACTATATATGATCTTGCTATATAGGTGTAAAGTAGTATTCTGGTTATTTGTTATTATTATTGTTATATTATATAGTACTACGTACTATATAAAGCTTTAGATCTATAGTATAGTAATTACTTACTAATTACTATATATATAGTTATAACTAATACTAAGTGCCTAGTACCTATTATTAGTAAGGTGTAGAAAGCATACTACTATATATATAGTAGTATATATAATTACTATATACTTTATAGTATAATATAACTAATACTAATAACTTTTCTTTTTATTATATACCTTAATACCTATCTATTTATATGAAAAATAGTACTTTTAGTAATCTATACCTTTTTACTTTAATAATACTTCAATACCTATTTATCTATTCTATTTAAATTACCTATCCCTTTATTTCAATAGTTATATAGTTTAAATTAATAAATCTCTTAAGGGTATAGTTTGGTATGTTTTTTATAAAAGTATTAGTAATATTATTATCTCTATTAATTTACTATACTTTATAAAGCTTGTAGTATTTATATAACTATCTTAATATTATAATGTTAATTATAAAATACTTTTCTTTAGTAGTACTAAGTTTTATAAAAATTTTATAAAGTAAGTATGAGTTAGTGTTACGGGCTGTGCCCGGTTATTGGGTACGGGCTATGCCCGTACGTCCCCTACTTAAGTGTAGCCAGGCAACAAGTGGTCGACTTGTTGTTACGTACCTTTTGACGAGGCCATGTATGGCTCAATTGGTAGTACTGTTCGTATGCGCGCGCACATGCGCATATGGGTACTGAAGGCCGAGCTGCTATTGGCTACAGCACTACGCCCCCCAGTCGGGGCCAGCCCTTCACAGTTAGTATATATAATAATTAGGATTTAAGGAAGTGTTTAATACTAGAGGATTTTTTTCAAGTATTATAGCTATAGTATAAATAAAATTTATACTAACTACTATAATATAGATCTCTAAAATAAGTATACTCTTAGTAATTCTTTTACTTTTAGTAGAAGAATAATATATAAAGTTACTATAGGAGTTAAACTAGTTATTACTAATAGTAGTCTCTTAGCTTAAAATTATTATAAATTCTAATTAAAATAAGAAGTTAGTATCATTAGTAAACAAGCTATTAATAAAAATATAAAAGTATATCTTATAAAAGTTAAGTAGTATAAAGTTGAGATTATAGTTAAAATACTTAATTTGCTATATAAGGTATTTATTAAGTATAGTAGTATTATTACCTAATGGTTATTATTCTTATATTATATAAGAAAGGTTAAATAATACTTCAGGCTAGTATATTAAAATAAGGTATATTCTATATATATATTATTTAATATATACTTTTTTAAGTGGTTTAGGTATTATGTTTATATTAATAAGGGTGAACTTTTACTTTTAGTATTTTTAGTATAAGTAGAAAATATTACTATTAAGTAATAAGATACTTCTATTAAATACTAATAATACTATTTTTAAGAGGACTATTTTAAGTTTAGTTTTGAATAAGGTTTTTTAGAGCTTTTTATCTTTATAGTATGAGAAAGTAGTATTTAAGAAGCTAAGGGTATTATTAGTTTATATATTTATAAGGCTAAAGGTATTATTCTTAGGATATAAGATGAAGAAGTATAAATTATATAATAATATCTCTATTTATAACTACTTTTTATAGTACTTAAAGTATATTACATATTAGTAAGTATTACTTTTAATAAAATTATATAATAATTTAATAATAATTATAATAAAGCCTAGGGAGTATTAATCCTTAAGATATAAGGGTAGTTTAAATACAATATACTTTATAAGCTCTACTTTAGCTTAGGTATAAACTTATATAATATTATAGAGCTATATTATTATATTAATATACTAGAGGAGAGCTAAAACTATAGCTAAAATTAATTATTAGCTATTTTATTAGATTATTAGTAATTATATTAGTATTTTGAATTTACTATTATTTCTAAAACTTTAGATTATAAGTTCTAACTTCTTATATACCTTATTAGTATTTTTATTTTTAACTTTATTGATAATATAAGATTTAAAGTATTTATAACTCTTATAGAAGATTGTCGGTTGTATTATGCCGTAAGGTATATAGTAATTATATATATTGCTATATATATAGCAGTATACCTTCTACGCCCTACTAGTAATAAGTACTAGGCATCTAGTACTAACTGTAGCTAATTATATAGTAATTAGTAAGTATTTACTATACTATAGATTTAGAAGCTTATATAGTACTTTATACTATATAATATAAGAATAATAATAATAAATAACTAGAATACTACTTTATATTTATATAGTAAGATTATATATAATATATATTACCTTTTAAATAAACTAATACTAATTAGTAATAAACCTTTTTATTATACTATTATATAATAAATTAGTGAGACTTATTATAATAGAAGAAGTAATTATAAAAAACTCTATATTTAAGATTTATATAAGATATAGGATAATAAGATTTATTATTTAAATACTTTAAACTCTCCCTACTTTAAGATTTTACTAAGAGCTTTTAAATTATATACCAATCCCTTATAGATAGCTATTATTATAATACTAATAATTATACTTAACTTAGTTTTAAAATAAGGTACTCCCTAATAGCTACTATTAGGAGGCTAATAATTATCCTTATTTTTTACTTATAAGAGTATGTTTAATAAATATAATAACTTTTTTTAAGTTATTACTAGAGTTTTAATACTAGAGATTTATAGTATTTCTAGTTTTAACCCCTTAAGAGACCTATATAGCCTCTTGAAAACTTTTTTTATATTCCTATTTTTATAATAATATCTTAATTAACCCTTATAGGCGAAATACTTACTCTAAATACTTCTATACTTATAATAATAGTATTTTTAGGTATTTCTATCCCTATAAAGCTCTACTAATACTTTAATCTAATACTTTTTAGCTAAATCCCTAATTTTAACTACTAGAATATTATAGATAAAGATTCTATAAAAGTCTCTATTTATATAATATATTAAATAGCCTTCTATATATATATAGAACTCTATAGTTTAGAATTCTTCTAGATATTTAAAAGTAACTTTAAGAATTAGTTTC
>AMCV02000006.1:1492372-1516505 GCA_000350065.2 Colletotrichum orbiculare MAFF 240422
TTATTATTATTATATTATATAATACTATATTATATAATACTATATATTATATAAAAATCTAGATTTCTAGTATAGTAATTACTTATTAATTACTATATATTTAGCTATAGCTAACACTAGGTATCTTATATCTATTACTAATAGGGCGGGGTATAAAAAGTATACTACTATATATATAATAATACGTATAGTTACTATATACTTTATAATATAACACAACTAACAGTTTTATTTGTTTCTAAAATAAGACTTTATATTATAAATAGAAAAATCCTCGATTATTAATATAAACTAACTTATAATTTATATATAAATATAATAAGATTTAACTTGTTTTTATAAATTAAGAATTTTAATATATTAAATATTTAGTAAAATATTTCAAAATAATATATATTATATTATAAATATATATTATATTATACCTACTTAATATAATAGTTCAACATCTAGCTAGCTTTTACTATTTTATAGTAAGAGTAGTAGGTTTGAATCTTATAGTAGGTAAGTATAACTAATAGTTATAAACCTTCTAGTTATATAAACTAAGTATAGTAATTACTACTAGCTAGTTCCTACTACTAGCTATTAATAACTAACAACTATTAATAACTAGTAATAACTACTAGCTAGTTAGTATTAGTACTATATAGTAACTTATTACGATCTTTTAAAGAAGTAACCATAATAGATATAAGTATATATATACCTTCTATTTATTAGCTATCATATTAACTAACTATATTTACTACTTAAGGTTTCCTCCGTTTAAATAGTTCCTTAATACTAGTAGTATTTAGAAGGTAAATAAAATAAGAGCTGACTACTAAGTATAGCTTCCTTTAAAGGGTTCCTAAGAGGCATATAATTTTAAATAGATTAAAAACCTTTAATATAACTAATATATTATATTATATATTATAAATATAAATATAAATATAATATATATACTTATAATATATTAAGTATTATTTTCTAATATATATACTTATAATATAATATTAATATATATATTTATATTTATAATATCTGTACTATATTATATAATAGAGATAAAAGATACATTTTAATTCATTATACTTAACTTATAATATAAATATTATATTAATAATAGTATAATATACTAGATATATTATTATAGGTATTATTTATAGACTAAAGTATTAATGTATTATATAAATTAATATTTTTAATAAATATATTAATACTTAAGAAGAATAAATATATTAGAATAGAAGTTAATTAAAATATTTAAATGGTATATTCAAAATATCTTATAATCTAACTTTTTATATATAAAGCTATTGATATATTACTATTAGTAGTAGTATTACTCTTATTAGTAATATATATTATAATCAATATAATAAACTTAATTTATATATTACTTTAATAAATAAAGTTTATAAGATAAGTAATGAAATATTTAATAATATTATTTCAATATAATATTTCTCATATTAAATCAAAACCAATTTAATACTTTATTAGAATAATAAAATACTTAATCTTTATTTAATCTTATTATTACTTTTAATTTAAATAGGTTTTATAATACTATAAAAGTACTCCTCCTATCCTATTAATAGTATTAATTATAATACTAAATATAAACTTTATCTTTTTAGCCTTATACTAAATCTTAGATTTAATTCTAAACGTTTATTAGAAAATAAGTTTAAAAGTTTTATTTTTAATTTAATTATAAATCTAATTAGAAATAATTTAAAATAAGAATATAAATTATAAGTAGTTAATAAAAAGTATTAACATAACTAGAATATAAGGATTAATATACTAATTATATATTAATAGTCTTAGGGGAGATAATAATAATAATCTTCAAATAACTAATAAAAGAAGGTTATCTTTAACATTTATTAAAAATTATATTCCTTTAGAAAATAGAAATCTTAATATTAATATTAAGAGTAAAAGAAAGTCTAGAGATAATACTATATTCAAAATAAACTTTATAATAGATCCTAATAAGTCTAAAGTTAAACCTAAAGAATTAACTTTACGCTTTTATACCTTTAAAACTATATATAGTTTAAATATCTTAAGATATTTAATTACTACTAATTATAAGTATTTTATTTAAATATTCATTATAACTTCAATATTTATAACTTTAATACCTTTACTAAGCTTTATATATCGTTAAGATAAGACTTTATAGTTATTGTACATAATTAGGGGGCAAATCTAGTATATCTTATATATAACTAAATGTAGCTACACATACTACGTAAGGCTCTATTTCGAGTAGTTTAAATAGGATGAAGCTTATAGAGATAGTACTAATACCTAAGGTTTAATTAGTATAAACTCTACTTCTTAAGTATATTATTCCTAATATATCCCTCTAGCTTTAAAAGTTCTACCTATAAGTTAGCCTTTTTAAATAATACTAATTAAACTTTCTATTTATATCTTATAAGAAGCTCCTTCTATTATCCTATTATTCTTATTAAACTTATATTTTTATAATAAGAAGAATAGTATTATTTATAAACTATTTAGATATTTCTTATTAATTAAAAAGTACTTCTAGTATTTCTAAGCTTTTTATTTAACTTTATTATTATTATAATTTAAGATCTATAGATTCTAACTACTTATTAAAAGCCTTATTAAAATCCTTAAATACTAAGGGTTCTTCTTAAAATTCTTCTTCTCATTATAATTATAAATAGGTTAACTAATTTATTATACTAATCTAAATAATAAAAATATTAAATTAGTAGTTCTAGAGAAGTTTTATAAAACTATTAGCTATAAGGTCTCCTAAAAATATATATTTAATTTTAAAATACCTCTATATAGCTTCTTATTATAACTAGTAGTTATAAATATCTATATATTATAACTTTATATATAGTTATATTATTTTAATAGTTATAAAATATATAATTTACTAATTATTATATTAGATTTAGATAGTAAGGTGAGGTTTATATATTTTACTTCTATTAAATATATTTATTATAAGGTCTATTTAAAATATAGTAGTAAAATAACTAGTATAAATAGCCTCTTAAGTAGCTTAAGATAATATTACAAACTCTACTTTAATTATTAAAATAGTAATAGTATCTTATTTATTAGCTTGCTATATTATTAAGCCTCTAAAGAGATATATAGTATATATTTAAAAGTTTTTTTAATTATTACTATTATCTATAAAGCTAGTATTTATAATAACTATAAAACTATTAAATAGATTTCTAGTTTTATAGCTAAACTTAAAATAGAAGCTCTTTATCTTACTAAAGTATTATATTATTTATTTAGCTTCTATATAGTAGTTATCTAAGAGGTTTTAATTAACATATAATAATTAGCTTATTATATAAGTAATATCTAGTCTTATTATAACTATAGTATAATTAATAAAGCTAATATTTTATTAGTAGTACTTAATTTCTATATAAGAAGCTTAATTATATTATAAGAAGAACTTTTTAGTTTTTAGAAAGATTTTAAAGTATTTAATATATTATATATATTTTATAAAATACTTAAGAAGCTTTTTAATATATATTACTTATAAGAACTATAGCTATTATACTACTTAATTTGAAATAACTTTAATATTAAGAAACTACTATAAGTTTTTACTTCCCTTAAAATAATACTTCTTTTAAAATCTACTAATAATATAAGTATTTTAGATATATCTTCTAAGGGGAATAAGAATATATAGTTATTAATATAAAAGAAGAAGATAATATACCCCTTAAGTAAGTAATATAATTCTCTTATAATAAGTTTAAAACTAAAATACTTAAAGCTTACTTCTAAATAGTATTATTATAAGAAGGGAGACTTCTATAAGCTATATAGTACTTTATTAAAATAGTAGATCTTACTTAGTATTTAGTAACTTAGTAGTATCTTTATATAAATAACTTTATTAAATACTATATATATAAGAATATTAACTATATTATATTAAAATAACTTAAAATTAAAATAGTTAGTAATTACTATAAAAGTTTGAAATAATATATTTATTAGAATAACTATATAAATCTTATAGTTATCTTATAACTATTAATCTCTATAACTAATTAGTTAAATTTTAATTTTTAAGAAATACTTATACTTATTAAACTTATAGGTATAAACTTAATAATACTTTAAAACTTTCAAACTTCTTATAAAAGCCTTATTAATCTTACTCTAGAAATATAATTTAATATAACTCTTAAAATAAACCTATTTAGCTATTACTATAACTTTAATATATAGATAAATAAGTACTACTAAATAAGATATAAATAATAGTAATAATTTCTATTATAAGATTCCTAGAATAAGAACTTTTATTCCCTTATATTTTAAATACTCTTTAATATCTAATTTACTTTATAGTTAAAATTTATTATTAGAAATTATAATATTTATATTTTAGAATCTTTAAGAAAGTTAAACCCCTAAGACTCGTTCTAGTTAACTATTTATATTATTCTATAGCTATAAGTAGGAGTATTTTAAAATATTTTAAAATTACTAAAAAGTACTAATTAAAAAAGTAATTTTAAATAAAGATCTCCTAGTAATTCTAATATAATACTTTATCTATCCTTTATATTCAACTATTTCTAAAAATATCTAAACTCCTTATTCTTTTATAGTTTTATTCATATAAATAAAATTATAGAAGAATATAGTAAGTAACTCTAGAGGAGTTATTAATACGAGCTTTATAGTTTTAAATAGTACTTTATAAAGCTTTAGGGTAGCTACTAAATAGATATAAAACCTCGAACTACTATAGCTACTTCTTATCTTAATATAAATTATTTTATTAAACTTTTTACTAAAATTTACATAAGTAGTTAAGCTAACTTTAAGTAGTTCTACTATAATTATTTACTCTTATAACTAGTAGGTAATTTTATTAAAATTAAACTGTTTGAAGTTATCTTATATAAAGGCTAAATTCCTATTAAAAAAAATTTTATTAAAAAAGATATTATAAGTCGTTATAACTTTATTTTAAACTAGGTTCTATACTTAATATTAATTAGTTAAAATATAACCTACTAAAAAGCTAATAAAAATATACTTCTCAAAATATATTAAATAGTTATATTTAAACTTTATATCTATAGTAAGAATAAAGTATTTATAGCTATAAGTATAGAAATAGGTTAAGTCTAGTCTTATAGTATTATCTCTTTAAGTAGTTTTATAAAACCTCTAGTATAGTATTTATTAAACTAAAAAGTATATTAATATTTAGTTATTAAGAAATACTACTATTTATAAGGTTTTAAACTAAAGTTTATGAAGTAATTTACTCTTATACCTTATAGCTCTTATATACACTTTAATAACTACTCTAATATATTTAGTACTTCTATTTTAACTTTAAGTATATAGAATAAATAGTTTGAAGTATATATCTTAAGAAATAAGATTATATTTAAGATTCTTATACTTAAGGATCTTATTATTATATTTAAAAATCCTAATATTAGTATTATACTAATACTTAAGGAGTATAATAAAACTTTTAAATATTTTTATAATAATAGTTCTAATATAATTAATAAGATAGAAGTTTTAAGAGTAATTAGTAGTTTTATTTATAAATATTAGAATTAAAGTATAGTTATTATAGTTTTAGTAATAAGGGTAGAAATTAAAAATAATATATTCTTTAGGGATAGTATATAAAGTATTTTTATATTCTATATAGTAAATCTTTTATTTTATCTTATTAATACTATAAACTTTATATACTTTTTAAGTAAGCTAGTACTTATTATATTTTGAGTAGTTATTAGTAATATAAATACTTTATATAACTAAGATGAAATAGTTAAAAAGCTTTCTACTAAAATATCCTAACTATTAGTATTAAAACTATTTATTACTTTTTAGAAGTCTTTAAATAGTATTTATAGTATACTACTAATAGTAGTAATATCTAGGAGAAGGTTTATATTATACTAATTATACTATTAGTATAGTTAATCTTCTATAAGATATGTAATATTTAAAGACTTACTAGTTATATCAAATATTAATAGTTATGATTTCAGAGTAATGACTCCTCTATAGTCGAGATAGGTAGTTTAACCTAATATCCTACTAATAATCTTATATTTATAACTACTAAAAAGAGACAAAATTTATAGTTAGAATAATATAAAAAGTAATATTATATAAATATAACTTAACTTTTTTATTTTTACTAATTATAATAAAGATCTTAGTATTTCTATAGCTCTTAATAAGTATAGGCTTTATATTATACTAAATATAATCTCCTATAGGAGTTTCTTAAAAAGTTATAAAATGTTCTATATTTTCAAAAATATAAATTAAAATATTAAAATTAAAAATAAATAAGTCTTAGAGAAAGTATTATTAAGGTTTTTCTTTATAATATACTTACTATATAGTATTATAGCTACTTTAACTAGAAAGCTAGTTATATAGTTATTATTACTTAAAAGTTTGAATTTTTTTAAGAAGTTTAGATCTAAAGTTAGTAACTATTTAATCTTCTCTTTAATTAAAATATTTAATATTTAGTTCTTAAAAACTAACTAAAAATATATATAGTAATAATATATTAAAATATAGTTTAGTTTATATTTTAGAAAGTATAGGGTTTTATCTAAGTTTTAAAAATATTTCTTATTACCTTAAGAATTTAAAATAATAATTAGAACTTCTATAATAATATTAAAAATACTATAGTTAATCTTACTATATAAGAAAACTTTAGGGAGATATTAAATTACTTTTATAATAGTTAAAATAACTTTATCTAGAAACATAAAGTTTAAGTAGTTTTAAATTATAAATATATAGTTTTATATATAAAACTTAATTAGTAAGAAGGCTAATAAAATTATAAAGTTATAAATCTAAAATACTTTAGTAATAAAAGGAGTATAATTAACTATTCAAACTTTATATATAATATCTTATTACTTTTAAAACTATATTTTAATTACTATTTTTATAGTTAGATATTTAAATCTAGAGGACTGAAATATCTTATAGTATATTGAAGTAGTATTTTAGAAGTATAAATTATTTATAATACTAAAATAATTATAGAAATTAGTAGCTTATACTACTATATCTTTTTCTATATAGTAGTATTAGTATTAAAATACCTTATTTATATATTTAAGGATCTAAGTTATTATATAGGTTTAATTTAACTATTTATATTAATATTCTTCAGTTTTTAAAATACAGAAACTATAAAAGATTCTATAAATTTTTAGACTTTTCTCTATAAGGTTTATAATATCTTTTATATAAATCTTTTTAATAATATCTATAAAGAGTTATTAATCTTCTTTATAACTTATTCCTATAGGGGTAAAACTTTTAAGAATACTTAATTTAAATATTTTAATAGCCTATTAGTACTTCTTAACTTTTAGAAAATCACTTAAGAGTAACTCTTAAGGAGGTTTTAAAAAGAGGCTTTAATAAGTAGTTATTTTAAGGTTGAAATAATCCTATAAGTTATAAGTTTTAACTTCTATTTAAAAAGTATTATACTAAGTTAGTTATTAATTAGTTCTTTTAAGCATTAAAAGAAGGGTATTTTTAGTAAATATCTTAATATTCAAGATATATTAAATTATTATAATATATATATTTAGCCTAGTAGCTTTTTAGTATTATAAGACTCTTAATTATTATATATAATTAGGGGGTAAATCTGGTATGTTTTATATGTAACTAAATGTGGCTACATATACCGCATGAGGCTTTATTTCAAGCGGTTTAAATGGGGTGAGGCCTATAGAAGAAGTACTAGCGCCCGAGGTTTAGCTAGTATAAATTCTACCTCTCGAGCGCGTTATTCCTAATAATAATATTAATATAAACATTCTCTACTATTAATATAAGTTAATTTATAATTTCTATATAAGTATAATAAGACTTAGTCTATTCTTATTAGTAAATAATCTTAATATATTAAGTATAATAATTATATAAATAATATTTATATAGATATAGACATTTTTAATATAGCTTAATAGCTTCTAAAGTTCTTATAATTATATTATTATCATATTCTATAATATATAATAATTAATATTATAATGATATATTAATCTTAAAATATTATCTAATTAATACCTAGTCTCTGAAATCTTTAAGTTGATATAATAACTTATAAGATAACTAGATATATATTTTTTAATATCTATAAGCTCTTTATTAATTATAACTTTTAGGAAAATTGTATTCAAGTCTAATTTAATAAACTAATAGTTTTAATTATCATAATTATAAGTAAATATTATTATACTTATAGTATATTTCTCTAATTATAAATAACTATATAGATTTCTAGAAAATTTCAGTTCTATTATAGAAGATATAGAAAAATAATAGATTATAGAATACCTAGCTCTTAGTATTCTTTTTTATTCTATCTTTTAGAAGTTAAAAAAAATCCTCAACTTTATAACCTTAATAATAACTTTTAGCTATATATATTAAGCCTTAGCCTTAATAAGGCTCTCTTTATATAGATTATTACTATAAAGTCTTCTACTACTATAGGATTAAATATCAAAACTAAGGGTATACTTATCTATAATAATAAGTAATCTTATTACTATTTTAACTAGTCATAAGCTAGTATTAGTATAAATATTACTATTAGGTAAAAGTTATAGTTAAATCTATATATAAGATGAAGAACTAAGATACCATTCTAGATATAAAATGAAAGTAAGTAAATAAAAAAACCCTATATAGCTATTTCAACGTACTATATAGATAGTATATTACTAGCTATTAATAATTAGAATATAGCTAATTATATATATAATTCTTTAAAATAAAAATTAAAGATTTAGAATCTAAGAGACCTTTCTATTTTTCTTAGTTATAGTTTATCTATAAACTAAAAACAAAACATAGTTACTTTTAATTAGAATGAATATACTAAGGAAATTGTTAAAAGATATAAAAAAGAAACTATTTAGAAACTTAAAACTCCTATAGATAATAGTTTTGAATAATTGAAAAGTAAAGAAAAAGCTTTCAAAGAAGATATTATAAGGTTTTAATAAGGAATTAGAGTTCTATTATATTGAGCTCTAGAATAAGGCTTGATATTAGTTTACAATAATAATTTACTCTTAATTTACTTATAATTTGAATAAAACTTATTTCTTAGCTTTTACCTATATATAGGAGTATTTAAATAATAATGAAGAATACAAATTTATTTATAGTTATAAAAATATAACTTCTATTAAGAATATTTTAAGATATACTAATTTGAATTAAAGAAGAGATTTAAATAACAGAAAATCTATTTTTTCTTCTATTTTCTATTTAGGAAGAAATAGTAATATTATAAGTTATTCTATGATAGAATAAAGAATAATGATTCCATCTGTTTATAAAGCTAAATATATAATTCTGTTAGATACTTATAAAGAAGTAATTTACTTATATTATAATTATAATTATATAAATTTAAAAGTAGGATTATCCAAAATTAAAAAACCTCAGGTTCTTATAGATAATTTAATAGTAAAAAAGCTAGTTGAAGATTTCAAATTCTATAAAAAAGTAAATTATATATATATATAAGATATTATTTTATAAGAGATTTTATTAGATGTAAAAGTATCTCTAAATATTATATAAATATAGAAGATAATATAATTAATATTTTAACTAAGCTTTGAGACTTAGTAAAATTTAAATAGACTTTATTTAAATTTTAAGAAATAATATCTTAAAAGTCTTTGTTCTTTTACTTTCTATGGGTTTTAGGTTTTATAACTTTATATAACTTGTCTATTTTTATATTTTATTAAGTTTTATGTATTACTATATAAATAAGTTATATATTAGTAAAATATACCTTATAGGGGGGTATTAGATTTATTTTAATATATAAAGAACTTCTATTTCTATTATTCTCATAGAAGTAATAAGACGTTCTATAATATTTCTATATAAATAAATCGTATAAAAATCGCTTTATATATATATACTTATGTTACCTTTTTACCCCTAGTGGTTCTTGAGTAAATGAGGTAAATATATAGAGGTTTATTCTTTTATAAGATATTAGAAGTAGTTTAGACTATATATATTATGGTTATAGCGCCTTATATACTATAGCTATAGTAGTAATATGCTATAGGTTTACTATAGTATATACTCTACTTTAATTTATACATTGTAGTTATAATATATTATATATTATAGTTATAATAGCCTATATATCATACTCATATATATATATATATATTATAATTATAATACTTTTCATATTATAGCTATAGTAGCTTTTATATTATAACCATAGCTACAATTCTAATAATATAATTAGAACTCTAGTAGTATAGCTAGATTCTAAAATAAACCCTCTATATAAGAATCTTAATATCTCTATAAATAATAGTTAGACATAGTTTATTATATTATTAATTGAATAACTATTTCTCCCTCTATTAAACTATTGTTATTATAAGTATTTTAAATAAGTCATCATATTGAGAAAACTACATTTATCATATTATATTTCTCCTAATATCATAGTTATCTGTAGTAATAAGTAAACTATCGATTTACCTACTTATCTATCTATTTTAATAAATATAAACTTATTACTATTAGAATATATAATATTAATAATAATCTTTATATTAAACTTATAAGAGGGGCTAATAACTCGCTCTCTACTTCAACTATTAGTAGATATATTACCCCTTAAAGTACAACTTTAGCCTTCCTACCCCCCTACTAATTACTATAACTAGCCCCTAGTTAATCTAAAGCTAAACCCCTTACAGCTATAACAACTAATATACCTATCCTATATTAACCTTTTTAATAATAAATAACTAATAACTCTTTCTATAATAACTTTACGCCTTTATACCCTTATACTTTTATAGCTATATATAATTCAAATATCTTAAGATATTTAATTACTACTAACTATAAATACTCTATTTAAATATTTATTATAATCTTAATATTTATAACCTTAATATCTCTATTATAAATTAAGTCCTATTTATCCTTAAGATAAGACTTTATATTATTAATATGAAAGTTCTCTACTACTAATATAAGCTAACTTATAATTTCTATATAAACATAGTAAGACTTAGTTTATTCTTATTAATGAATAATCTTAATATATTAATTAAATATAATTAATATATATATAATACTTATATAGATATAGATATTTCTAATATAGCTAGATAGCTTTTAAAACCCTTATAATTATATTATTATAATACTCTAAAGTATCTAATAATTAGTATTATAGTAAGATATTAATATTAGGATATTATCTAATTAATACTTAGTCTCTAATATTACTAGTTTAATATAATATCTTATAAGATAACTAGATAATTTTCTCTTAAATATCTATAGGCTATTTATTAATTATAATATTTAGAATAATTTTATTAAAACTTAGTTTAATATACTAATAGTTTTAATTATAATAGTTATAACTAGATATTTCTATACTTATCTTATAGTTATCTTTTTATAAGTAGCTATATAGATTTCAAGGAGATTTTAATTTTATTGTGAAAATATAATTATAGAAAAGTAATAAATTATAGAATACTTAGTTCTTAGTGTTTTATTTTATTCTATCTTAAGAGGTTTACAAAAGTTCTTAATCTTATAACCTTAGTAATTACTTTTAGCTATATATATTAAGCTTTAGTTTTAATAAGATTCTTTCTAATTATTATTATGAGGTTTTCTACTACTATAGGGTTAAATATTAAAACTAGAGGTATAATTGTCTATAATAATAAGTAATTTTATTACTATTTTAACTAGTTATAAGTTAGTATTAGCATAAATACTATTATTAGGTAAAATTTATAGTTAAATCTATATATAGAGTGAAGAGCTTAGATACTATTCCATGTATAGAGCAAAAGTAACCAAATATTAAACTTATAGTTATCTTTAAAGCTGAAGTTAAATTAATATAATACTTTACTTTTCATTTAATATTAATAGTAGTTTTTTATAATTATTTTAATCTTACTAGTCATTACTATTTAGCTTATTTAATTAGAAATATTACTTAATTTTTAGATATTAGGATCGTTAAATCTGGTATAAAATTACTATATTTCTATTTCTATAAAGAAATTAGTAACTTTATTATAAAGATCTTTTAGACTAAAAATTATAAATACATACTATATCTCTCGAAAAGTAAAAATACTTCTTATTATTTAGGTTTATTATGAAAATCATTAAGATAGACCTAGAGTTAGTTTATATTAGGGAAACTTAGAAGAAATAGGATATATATTTATATAGTATTAAAATTAATATTTCTAAATAGTATAGAGATTTAAGCTATACTAAAGCTTATAAAGTTTCAACTATTTTTAAGATTTATATTTATTTTTAAAGTAGTTTTATTAATTCAGATATTAAATATAAATTTCTAAACGTCTTTACTGATTATATACTTCTTATAAATAATCTTCTTCTTCCTATATTTCAAAGGATATTTTCAAATATAATATTAGAAACCTTTAAGATTAAAAAAGTCTCTAGTTTAATTAGTATTATAAAATAGTCATAAGTATAGTTCTAGAAGATTTCTATAAGGCTTCTAGAATTAATTATCTTAGCCTTATTATCAATTAATATAAAATAGATTACTATAAAATATTCTTTTAATGTCTTATTTATATTATTATATAATATCTCTATAGCTATTTCTATTAGTATAATATGATTGAAATAGATAGTAATTTCTACTACTAATTCTATATTAATAATAAAGACCTTCTCAAAATGTAATACTATTACTCTCTATTTTTAGTAGTATGCTTTATATTAGGGCGCGCCAGTAGCCCCCAGCTGGGCTACTACTTAGTCATCCATAAGAGGGGTATTTAGGCTACGATGGCTGGGATCTTAGTTTAAGGAGTTAGATTTGAATGTATTAATAACCTTATACCTATATTAAGGCCCCCTGTATAGATCTATTACTTAGTTACTATACTATCCCTGATATATTCAAATCTCTACCTATCCTTAGGGGTTCTAACCGGTGGGTTATATAATAGGCACTAGTGCGGCGCTAATACGGCAGTATAGATATTTCAATATACAGCTACAGCGACGAGGCTACTACAAGAGGCTACCCATTAAGGTTATTATAAGAGATGACTAGAAGGGTATTAGTGCGGTAATGTAGAGATTTCGATATATATAGCATTAACGACATCATCACAAGAGAAACACTAATATAGCTATATAGAGATTTCAACATACGCAGCATCACTAAGGCTACTACGAGAGGCTATAGTATTAATACCTTCACAAGTAAGGTATACGAGAGGAGTACAAGCACGGCACCAGTACAGCAGACAATAAGATTTCAACATAAATGATACCCACCCAGCTATAGTCGAGGCTACTATAAAAGGCTACCCCTAAGGCTACTAACATTGAGGCTATCAAGAGACCAAAAGCCATAGGAGGGGTATTAGCATATATATATAAGTATATAGATATAGAGATTTTAATACAACTACTATAAAGCTACCCTAAAGAGGCTACTAATATTAAGGCTATTAAATAAGAGATAACCTGAAGTATACTAGTATATATACCTACCTATAGATATAGAGACTTTAGTATATATAGTCTCTATACAACTATAGTAATAAGGTAGAAAAGTATTAGATAAATAGAAGTTTTGAAGTTTTCAAAATAGCTACTTTAAATAGTTATTTCAAAAGTAGTATAAAGGTATTTAGGAATATATATAGTATAGCTATATATAGTTATAAATAAGAGAGGTACTAAGAAGTCTTTAGTAATATAAAGAGTAAGTAATATATTATAATTATAATAAATATAAAACCCCTATAGCTAGAGGTAAGAAAGAAGCCTTTCTAATATCTCTATAGCTAAGGAAGACTAGTTACCTATATAGAAGCTTTAAATTAACTAGAGTATAGCTATAGTTAGAATATATCTTAAGAGGCTAATATTAACTAGAACTTAATATTAAGAGGCTGAAATATAGAGCTTAGAATAAACTCCTAAATTTCAATTAAAAAGGAGTACTAGAAGATTACTCTTATTAATACTTTATAGTTAGTTATAGGCTTTAAAACTATAAGGGTTTTAAGGTTATAAGGGTTTCAAAGCTATAAGGGCTTTAAGGCTATAAAAGTATAAGAGATAGTATAATTAAGGCTTAGTGGAAAAGTACTAGTTAATATAATACTTTAAGACTATTAAGGTATAGCTTCCTAGGGGGGGAGATAATAGCTACTAAGAAGCTATAAGACTATATATTATAAATATAAATCTGATATTATTTATAGTATAATAGCTAAAGTAGCTATATAGTAGCTAATATAGCTAATATAATATAGAGAAAACTATAAACCTTATAATCTTTTAATAAAAGGATTACTAGAGTAGTAGTAGAACAGTAGTAGTATAATATTAATAATAAGAAGTTATAGTAATAAGAAGCTAGTAGTATATAAAAGATATATAAGAAGCTAGTAGTATACAAGAAGTTATAATAATAAGAAGTTAGTAATAAGAAGCTAGCAGTATATAAAAGATATATAAGAAGCTAGTAGTATACAAGAAGTTATAATAATAAGAAGTTAGTAATAAGAAGCTAGTAGTATATAAGAAGCTATAGTAATAAGAAGCTATAGTAATAAGAAGCTATAGTAATAAGAAGCTATAGTAATAAGAAGCTATAGTAATAAGAAGCTATAGTAATAAGAAGCTATAGTAATAAGAAGCTATAGTAATAAGAAGCTATAGTATAAGTTTCAATAAGAAGGGGATTACCAGAAGAATAATAGTAATAATAGTAGTATATAAAAAGCTATAGTAATAAGAAGGTTTAGTATTAAGAAGCTAGTAGTATATAAGAAGCTATAGTAATAAAAAACTAGTAGTCAATAAGAAGCTAGTAGTATATAAGAAGTATATGAAATACTAGTAGTATATAAGAGGTTATAGTAATAAAAAGTTAGTAATAAGGATATAGTAATAAGAAATTATAGTAAAGAGGTTAGTAATAAGAAACTAGTAGTACATAAGAAGCTATATTAATAAGAGATTCTAGCAATAAGAGCTAGTAGTATAAAAAAACTATATTAATAAGAAGGTTTCAATAATAAGAAGCTATAAATATAGCTTAAAATAAGATAGAGATTACTAGAGAAGTAGTAGTATAGCTATAGTATAATATATAAGAGACTCTATAAATAGTACTATTCTTCTTACTATAGGGATAGAAGTTTAATAAGAATATTAAAAGTCTAATAAGTATATAAGGGGTAGTTAAAAGCTAGTAGGAAGGCTAGGAAGTATACTATAAGAAGTATAAGAAAGGTTTTAGGATCTAGGAATAATCTTATTAAGCTATAAGATTATAAAAGTATAGTCTATAAGGGGGGGAATATATTAAGATATACTAATAGCCTCTAGTTAGACTACTACTTAGTTATCTATAAGAAGGATATTTAAGCTATAATAGCTAGGATCCCAGTTTAAAGAGTCAGATTTAAATATATTAACAACCTTATACTTACGTTAAGGCCCCCCATATGAATCCATCACTTAGTTACTATACTATTCCTAATACTTTATTAACTAATACTTTATTACTAATTCTAAGTATACTTAGTATTTACTATATATATTTCTATTTTAAAGTATTACTATTACTTATTTAATATAGAAGTTAATATAGTTACTAGTAGTTAGAATATTAGTTATATTTTAGCGATTATAAATATAATTAGCTAGAAATTAATTATAATCTATAGTATGTTATATATTTAGCCCTCTACCTAATAGGTAGCTTTATATAACGCCTAGTATAAAATCCCTATAATAAAAGAAAACCTAGTAATATACTATAGCTTATATATATCTCTATAGGTAAATATAGTAAAAAAGACTTAGTAGTATAATATTTAGTTTAAACCTAACTTTAACCTAGAAATCGGCATAAGCTATATAATAGTCTCTATAGTAAGTTATAGCTTGATATACTAGTAGTAGCTTTAAAGTATTAAACTTACTATAATAATACTTATAATATTAACTCATACTAGCTAGCTACTAATAATACTACTAGCATATTTTGAGAATACTAGCTTTTTAGATAAAAGAGAGTAATAGACTATAGACTAGCCTTCTCTTTATCCTTAGAATACAAGTTAATAGCTATCTTCAATATATTTAAGTCAATAGCTATCTGTAATAATACTACAATTAATAATAATAATAATAACAAAAAGAATACAAATTACCCTAGCTACTATTATTATACTTAACCCTTATAACTTAAATATAAATATTAATATTATTAGGATTATTAATAATTATAAAGATTATAGCTATTTTTATAAACGTTTAAGTAAGCTAGTATTATATAAGGGTAATTTTACTACCCTTACTAACTTTCCTAAAATAGTTATAATTAAATTTAGCTTCAGAATATTACTAATAGATAAAGCTATTAGTATAGCTAAGAAGTATAAGATTAAAGGAATAAGAAAGAATCTAATACCTAAAAGTAAGATGTTTAGTAATAATTCTGAATACTTTAAATATATATTAAAAGTAACTTATTAGGTATCTGAAAAAGTATATATATTGAAATCTATTATAATCATCAGCTAATAGTTAGAAAGGCTAAGATGATTTAAAGTTAGAGATATTATACTATTATATGCTGTTAATACAACGTTACTACGTAATATTTAAAGATCTAAAGTAACTATAGCTATAGTAGTTAGTATAGGATAAGTTGGAGTATAGGTCCTAGCCGGATGCTAAATGGTCTCTATATCAAGCAAAAGGCTTAAATTATAGTCTATTATATAAATATTTATTTATTCAGATTATTACTATTAACTTCTAAAGATGTCTATAATTTACTTATATAATTTGCTAATAGTTAGTTCTATTTAACTAATAATATTATAAGAGATATTGATTATATTATATATTTAATATATAACTATATATATCTCTTTATTAACTTTCTCTTATAAGTCCTAAGCATTAAAATAGAAACATCTAAATAAGTTAATTCTAATTACTAATGTTTTAGAGATTTTAATTATATTAATATAACTATAATCTTCAATAAATATTCTAAGGTTTATATTCTTCTATTTCTTATAGTAATTATAATAAGCTATAAGAATTTTAAATTTATCTCTAATTATAATAGTTATTAAAATAATTAAAAGATTATTTTAAATCAATATAACTAATATCTTATAATATATATATGTTTACCTAATTAATATATTATTAAATATTCTTCTTATAAAATCTTATCTAATATTATAATTAATATATGTAATAATAGGTATTTATATTTTATCTTTAAAGATATTATAATTTTTACTTTTATATTTATTACTTAATTAATATATCTTACTAAGTAAAATTTTAACTTTCTTATATATTTAATTAAAGAATAATATATAATTTTGGAAGTATTTAGTAATCTCTCTTAAAATATATATAAAATCTTAGGGGTTTTTATAATTCTAATTATTATTCTTTCTAATTAGAGTCATTTCTTATAATAAGATGTCATAATAGAAATATAATTATCTACATATTTAGTTTAATCAATTATAGGCTTAATGTTAATATACATCTAATAATTAAAATCAATAATGTTATTTAAACTAAAATTACTTCTACTTTTAAGCTGTTTAATATAGGAAACTATTATTTCATAGTAAAGCCAAATCTTCTAATTTTTAACAATTATTTTAATTCCTTTAGATCTTTTTAATTTATTGTTTTTAATAGTAGTAATCTTTTTAATTATATATAATTATGTTTTCTATCTATTAAATTAAAATATTTCTATTGAATATTTCTATTCATTTCTCTTTCATAATTTCTTCATTTATAGAGAAGCATATCTTTCTATTCATAAAATAATTCTTAAGTAACTATAATATGTCTCCTTTTATTATACTAAAATTTATTTCTTCTTAGTTTTAGGAGGTTTCTTAATAAGTGTTTTATAAGTCTTTAAAATAGAAGTCTTATTCTTTTTATATTTATATATTCGGTTATTTTAAATCTATATTTAGACTAATATCTTAGTTCTTCACCCTATATATAGATTTAACTATAGATTTTAGCTAATAATAATATTCATATTAATACTAATTTATAACTAATTAAAATAGTAATAAAAGTACCTATTATTATAGATAATTATACCCCTAGTTCTAATATTTAAGCTTATAATAGTAGAAGGCTTCATACTAATAATCTATATAGGAAGAGTCTTATTAAGACTAAGGCTTAATATATATAGTTGAAAGTAATTATTAAGGTTATAGAGTTAAGAGCATTTTTAAACTTCTTAAATATAGGATAAAATAACGTATTTATAAGAACTAGGTATTCTATAATCTATTATTCTTCTATATCTTTTATAATAAAATTAAAATCTCTTTGAAATTTATATAACTATTTATAAATAAAGTCTTATAAAGTAAATATAGAAACATCTAGCAAATCTTATTAGAACTAAGGCTATTACTTTATTAGAATAAGCCTTATTAAAATCACCTTAAGTATTATAATTAATAACTAGCTTATAGATATTTGAAACATTTCGTCTAGCTAATTCATAATTTATTATATTAAATTAATAATATTAGAGACTAGGCGTTAATTAGATAAATTTTAGTATTAATATATTACTAGAATACTAATTATTAGATATTTTAGAGTACTATAGTAATATAACTATAGAAATTTTAAAAGCTATCTAGTTATATAACGGATATCTATATTTATATTAGTATTATTGTTACGTTAATTATATTTAATTAATATATTATACTATTTATCAATAAGAGTAGGCTAAGTCTTACTATATCTATATAGAAAGTATAATCAGCTTATATTAATAGTAGAGAACTTTTATATTAATAATATAAAATCTTATCTTAAGGATAAATAGGACTTAGTAAGGATATTAAGGTTATGGATATTAAGGTTATAATAAATATTTGAATAGAGTACTTATAGTTAGTAGTAATTAAATATCTCGAGATATTGAAATTATGTATCAAAGAGTTGATATAAGGTAGGTATACTAGTTATTATAGCTATAAAGGGCTTAGCCCCAGATTAGCTAGGGGCTAGCTATAGTAGTTAGTAGGAGGATAAGATGGCTGAAGTTATATTTTAGGGAGTAATATGTCTACTAATAGTTATAGTAAAGAGCGAGCTATTAGCCCTTCTTATATTATTAATATATAAGTAAATACTTAGGAAATATTTAGAAATAGGAATAATATATAATACTTTCATAATATTTTTTTAATTTTAATATTATTTATTATAATATTATAAATCTATTATTTTTCTAGATATCTATATAGAAAACTCATTATAATCTTCTGTATAATATATTAGAAGAAGTATTAGTGATATTTATAATCATTTTATATTATTAGTTTCTCTATATTGTACTCTAGGATTTTCTTATTAAAGAAAATAAAGCTTTTTTAAGAAATTCTTTTTCTTATTAATATAAATTTCTATATTAATTTGAATATTATAATATAAATTCTAATAGTTAGATAGTTCTTAGTTTTCAGGTTGTTATTAATAGAAGAAAGTTTCTTATAATATTATAATTATTAAGTTAATTTCTTATTATTATCTTTAGATATCCGCTTAACATAATAGTTTAATATCTAGCTGGCTTTTACCGTTTTATAGTAAGAGTAGTAGGTTTGAATCTTGCGGCAGGTAAGTATAATTAGTAGTTGTAGACTTTCTAGTTATATAAACTAAATATAATAACTACTACTAGCTAATAACTATTATTAATAGCTATTAATAACTAGTAACTATTAATAGCTAGTAATAACTATTAATAGCTAGTAGTAGGTATTACGTAATAATTTATCATAATCTTATAAAGAGTAATTACGACGGATATAAATATATATATATCTTCTATTTGTCAGCTATCGTATTAACCAACTATATTATTACTACTTGAGGTTTCCTCTATTTAAACGGTTCCTCAGCCCTAGTATTATCTACAGGCTTTTTAAGGCAAGAGCTAACTACTAGGTATTATCAGGAATAACGCACTCGAGGGGCAGAGTTTATACTAGCTAAACCTTAGGCACTAGTACTATTTCTATAGGCTTCGCTCTATTTAAACTACTTAAAATAGAGTTTTATATAGTATATAAAGCTATATTTAGTTATATATAATATATATTAGATTTTATTTTCTAATTATATATAATAATCAAGAGTCTTATGATATTAAAATACTATTAGGCTTAAAATATATATTGTAATAATTAAATATATTTTAATTATTAAAATATCTATCAGAAATATCTTTCTTTTAATTCTTCAGAAAACTGATTAGTAACTTATTTAATATAATACTTTTGAAATAAAAGTTAAGACTTATAACTTATAGGATTATTTTAATTTGAAAATAATTATTTATTAATATTTCTTTTTAAAGTTTTTTAACAGGTATTCTTAAGTAACTTTCTTAAAGCTAGGAAAGATTAATAAGTTTTTGAAATATTTTAATTAGATATTCTTAAGAGTTTTATTCCTATAGAAGTAAATTATAAAAGGAATTAATAGCTTTTTATAAATATTATTAGAAAGGTTTATATAAGGGATATTATTGACTTTGTAGAAAAGAGTTAAAGGTTTATATAAGTTTTTATAATTTCTATATTTGAAAACCTTAAGAATATTAATATAAATAATTAAATTAAATCTATATAATAACTTAAAATTTTAAATATATAAATAAGGCGTTTTAATAATGATATTATTATATATAAGAAAATATAGTAATATGAGTTATTAATCTTTATAATTATTTAAATATTATAGATAATTTATAGTTCTAAAATACTATTTTAATATATTATAAAATATTTTAGTTTTTTGTAAGAGTATGGCTGAAGGTTTTGACTAGGAAAGGTTTGGATATATAGGTAGGGTTTGTATTGCTGTATAGACTATTGTTTGAAGGATTTAAGTTGTGATCTTTTAGCTGAAAACTCTTTCTAGTACTTTAGTAGTTATAGCTGGCTGGTTGCTAGGTATACTGTGTAGTCCTATTAATATATCTTTATAATTATTCTTCCTTCTAAAAGCCTTAGTCCTTAAGGCTATAGTTATGTATTCCTTAATATTTATTATAAAGCCTATATATTATTACTAACTATTTATTATACTAAATACTTCTTTGATATTTATAATTATTCTGCTGTAGTACTATTGTTTATTTAAGTGATTTTTTGTAGTCTGAATAATAGAACTGATTTTTATTATTATTATTATTAGTGTCTTATTATTTTTTTTATTATTTGTGAATATGTTTGTTGTTATCCTAGCGATATGTTGATGCCTTTGAACTTTATAGTATTATTCTAGTAGGAATAGTCTTTTAATTTTATTATAATCTTCTATATTATTTTACTATATACTTAGTAAGTATTATCTATTTTTTCTATATATATCTTATTATCTTTTGATTTTTTATTTATACTATTTTTATTTTTTTAATATCTTTCTATATTATTTTATTAGTTATTCTTAGTTTATTATTTTTTCTCTCTTCTTTTTTTCTTTTTTTTATTATTATTTATATATTATGTGTTTCCTGATGATATCTTATATTACTATTGTTATTATTATCTTTTAAATATTTGTTTATGATGGTAAAAAAGCTTTTAATAAAGGTTTCTTATGTTTAGAACTTGGTGACTACTCGCCCTGCTTTAGTTGTTTATTATTATTTTATTTTGATATGGAAAGGCTACTCTATATTGTTAGTAATTATATATTAAAGTGTGTTTTTTGTGAAAAGAATAAGTAGAAATATTGTAGTATAAATTATTCCTTTGTTATATATTTATTATTTTTATTAACTTTTACTATTTAGGTTTTATTTAAGTTATATAGTACTACTTAGGTAACTTAGAATTAAACTATTATTTATTATTAAATATTTAAGTAAAAAGCCTTGACTTCTAAGTATAAGGATAAGTTATTTTATATTCTTATTGAGGTTTTAATAAAGTAGTAATATATAAGTAATATTATTTATAACTTTTTTATAGGTATATAGAAGAAGAAGTTTAGTATAGAATATTTTATTTTTTAGGAGATATTAGTTATTTATTAGTATTTAAATATTATATATCTTATTATTATAAGTTTGCTAAATACTTACCTTATTATTACTATTAATTAATAGGATAGTTTAGTATTCTAAGATTTATAGAAGAGGTATTTTACTAATTATTTATTATATAGTTTGTTTATTTTTGTAATAATAGTTTTATTATTATTTTAGAAGAATAACTTGTTTATTTCCTCGATATACCTTATTATGCCTTAGTGTTTAAAAGTGCTAAAGTTCTTGCTGTTTTAAGACTACTTTAATTTAATAATAATTTTCGCTATTATTTTACTAAATGTTCTGAGTATAATATGTCTGAATATTTTGTTGCTATTATTAGTAGTTACCTTATTTTTTATAGATTTAATATTATTATACCTCGCTATATATATGCTTTTAGTTTACTATTATTTACTACTAATAAAAGTGAAGGTAGTAGTAATAATTAGGATAATAATAAGAGTAGAGAATCTAGGGTTTTAGAGATTTTTTTATAGTTTCCTTATTATATTAATAGTGAAGATAATATTGCTATATTTGTTATAAGTAATTATGTTTTTTTTGTTGAAATCTATTTAGTAAGTTTTTAGTGTTGTTTTATTTTTAATAATACTATTTTACTTAGTATTAAAAGAGAGGTTATAGATAGTACTTAAGTAGAGGGATTTCCTGTTAAGAAGTATAAGATTTGTTTTAGTATTGTTCTATCTATTTTTATAGTTTCTATATCTAGTAGCTATTAATCTGCTACTAGAAAGTTTACTACTTTTAAAACTATTATTTCTAAGAAGGTTGTTCTGATAAAGAAGACTGTGGTTGTTAAGAGAGTTCTTGTTATTAAGTAGGTTGTTATGCTTTTAGTACCTATTGTATTTATGGTATTTATTGTTCTTATTATACTTATGAAAAAGGGTTAGGGATACTTTTATAAAAATACGCCTAAGTTTTAGGTATGAAGATTGTGTTATCTATGTGTACTAGCTAAGTTATTACTGAAGTATATTGGTTTTTTCTGGTTTAGAGATATACTTTCTAGAATGATATTTAAGTTATTTAAGTAGTTAATAGAATTGTTTCTCCTTTTTCTTTAAGATGTTGTTATTAA
This sequence comes from Colletotrichum orbiculare MAFF 240422, assembly GCA_000350065.2. Lineage (NCBI taxonomy): Eukaryota > Fungi > Ascomycota > Sordariomycetes > Glomerellales > Glomerellaceae > Colletotrichum > Colletotrichum orbiculare. Next base: position 1,515,730 of record AMCV02000006.1, read on the forward strand.
GTACTTAGTATTAATATTATGTTAATTATCCTATTTCTTATAGTATTAGATTATTTGTTTTTTAAATTTCTAAATAGTTTTTTATATATTATTTAGGTTAGTTATAGTTTCCTATATATTATATTTTATAAGTTATTTAGTTTATTTTATAAGGAAGTATTTATTATTTCTATTTTTTTATTTTTTTATAATTTTTTCTACTTCTTATTCTATAGGGTTATCTTCTAGCTTAAAGAAAATAGTTTAATTATTAGTATTATTTTATTATTTTATTTATAGTTTGAATGAAGAGATAGGGAAAATATTATATATCTAGTAGTATTACTTTAGTAGATATATTTTATATACTTATTCTCCTATTTTTTTTATTATTAAGATTTTAATATATTTTAATACTAATTTTTTATATTTAAATTTAAAGTTTTTTATTAATAGCTTGATGACTGCTTCCTGATTATATATATATAGTTAATATTTTAAATTATATATTTTTATTTAGTTTTTAATTATTATTTATTAATATTTTACTATTTAGTAATATATTTAGCTAATATAGGTAATTTGCTCTATAATATTCTATACTATTAGGTTTTTCTTTATTATATATTTAACTATTTTTAAATAGAACTTATATAGTTTTTCTATTAGTAAGTATTTAGTAGTATTATATTTATTATTATTATATATAAATATGGTTTCTCTTAGTTGTACTATTTAGATAGTAGGTGAACCTTTAGTGAATATTCTAAGGTAATATTTTAATATTTAGTATATTT
>AMCV02000006.1:1516802-1541020 GCA_000350065.2 Colletotrichum orbiculare MAFF 240422
TTGTTTTAATAAGTATTTTCTAGAAGTTTTATAATGAAGTTTATACTAATTTCTTAAAATAGTCCTATTAGGATAGGTAGAAATTATAATTAGTTATATAGTTTATATTTTAGTATCTTAATCTCTTAGTAGATCTAATATGATATTATATAGTTTTATATATTTATAGTTATATTATTTTAATAGAAGTTTTATTTTATAAGGTTATAGGTTTTATTAGTATTTATATAGCTTGTTTTATTTTTATTATAGTATAGGTAAATGATTTTATATCTTAAGGATTCTATATTAAGTATAATTAGTTTTCTTTAGAAGAAGAGTATTCTTTTTATATTTATTAAGTAGTCTTTCTAGTTATTAGTTGTTTTCTAGGTTTTTTCTATATATATCTAGTAGTTTTTATTATAAGTCTATAGTCTTTTGATGACTTATTTAATATCTTTAGAGTTTCTTATAGAATATGTTGTTTTATTTTTTATGAGATTTCTTACTACTAAATATGGGATGTGTTATATTAGAATAATAATCCTAGCTTTTTGTGAGTTCTTTTTGTTTGCTGGTGCTCGCTAGGTATTCTCTGTTATCCTATGTGTCTCTTTATTGTGGGTGACTATAGCTATAATTGTTGTTATGCTTCTAGTGTCCCTATTAGGGTAGTGTTTTTAAGAGGTTGAGTATTTTCTACCTTTAGGTCTAGTTTTTATGCTGAGGTATCCTTCTTATATCTATATTATCTAGGTAAAGGTTTTTACTAATTCTGAATTTCTTTTAGTTTTAGCAACTTTTTAGTAGGTATTTATTAATAATAGTTTGGTAAGTTGTAGCTTGTTTATAAGGGTTGGTAGTATATTATGGTATTCTACTTTTCTTTTTATATAGTCTAACTATTTAGATAGTCTATTTATTAAATTAGTAGCTTTAAGCTAGTATTTTAGATTAAAGTTAAATACTAAGAGTTTATAAATCTAGTAGGTAAGTTTTCCCTAAAGGTTTTATATTAGTATTATAATGATATTTGTTAGGGCTTAATAGTCTATTAGGACTATAAACTTCTTTAAGAGTTTTATTAAGTAATACTTTTAATAGTTAAGGCTTTTAATAATAGTTAGTAGTTCTTATTAGCTTATTTCTTATTTCTATTTTATTTTACTAAGTTTTTTAGAGTAGTAGGTAACTGGTTACTATTGTTTTTCTATTTTTTATAATAGGATGTTTGAGATTGCTTATTATGATGTATCTGTTTCTACTTTAGTATTCCTAATAGAATCCTAATGCTGGAGAATGGTTGCTAAGTAGAAGGCGTTCTATAGTATTAAGAATATAGATTTTGCGCTTTCTAGTTATAAGAAGATTTTCTTTTTTGTTCTTTTTTTAAAAAGTGTTATAAGTAGTATTGTTACTCCTAAGTAATTAGTGATAAATTTGTGGTAGAAGTTATAGAAGCTTAAGAATATTTAAAGTTTTTTGAATATTTCTAGTAGCTTCTATTTAGTAATAGTTTGGATTCTTATTAGGTTTATTTTTACTCTTTCTTAAGTAATTATATAATTTAGAAAATTTGTTTTTTTATATAGAATTTATATTTAGAGAGTTTAGTAAAGAGATATATTTTATATAGTTTAGTAAATATTTATAGTAGTGTTTTAGTGTAGTCTTCTCTAGTATTTATTATATATATTATGATGTTATCTATATATACTATATAATATATATTAATTAAATTGGTAAGTATGTGGTTAATATATGCCTAAAAGGTTGTTAGTATATTGGTAAGACTAAATAGTATTACTATATATTTATAGTAATTATATTATATTTTAAATATTATTTTTTAATAATTTTCTGGTTTAATTTTGATATAGTAATAGGTATCTTTGAGGTTAATTTTTAAAATTTATATTACTCTCTAGAGTCTGTCTAGGAGCTTGCTGATTAGTAGTAGTGGGTAATAGTTCTTGATTGTGATTTTATTAAGGTTTTTATAGTTGATATAGAGATATAGGGAGTTATCTTTTTTTAGGATAAAAAGGATTAGTATGCTTATTTTACTTATAAATAGCTATATATATTTATTCGTTAGGTTTTTAGTAATATATATTTTTAATTCTTCTAGTTATTACTTACTTAATAGATATATAGGTTTATAGGGTAGTTTCTTATTTAGCTCTAGCTTGATAGTATACTTAGTGTTTTTAAGGATTAGGATAGATTTCGCTATAATTTTATTAAATGTTTCCTGCTTACTTATAAGTTTTTTAGGGATGTCTATAGTTGTGATGATTTTATCTTTTTCCCTAAGTACTTCTATATAAGTTTTAAGATCTTCTCTTATTTTGTTGATATATAGTATATAGGTTATCTTATTATTCTTAATAATCTCTTATATAAATACTTCTAGTTTAGTGATAGATATATATTTATAGTATTAGGTGTTTGTTTAGGTGTTTATTATGATACTTTTTTAGTTTATGGAATGCTGTTTTAATAGGAGGTTTATGTATTTTTTTAGTTGGTAAGTACTAGTGAATAGTTAGTGTAATTTCTATAGGTGATTATTTAAGTTTATGAGGAAGAATGTTAGTTAGTATGACTTCTTTAGTTCTAATATTAAATTATTAAATTTTTTTAAAATAGGTATAATTACTTTAGTTAGAATTAGTTTTAGTGATATGGTTAGTTGTTTGCTGATAAGGTTAACTTATAAGTATAAGTCTATATTTATTATTACTTTTTTCTTTTTGGTATTCTGGAGAATGATTGCTGAGTTTTTAGCTGTTCTTTTTATAGGGACTGACTTTTTAGTTAGTATGGGGACTGTTGGCTCTGTTTTTATGCTTATTTATTTCCCTGGATCTTTTTAATATAAGGGTTAGTATTAATAGTTTATATTGAGGTATAGGACTTTATAGTGCTTTACTTTTAGGTAGCTATTAGTATCCTGTTTGTGCTTACCTTGCTTCTATAGTTTATAGTTTTATACTTAGTCTTACTATATAAGAAGTAAGTTTTTATGATTTATAATATAGTTGATATATATGTGGTTTTCTAGCTTGGGGTAGGTATAGTATTGCCTGACCTATTAGTGTCTTATTACTAACTATTTAGTGTTGATAGAGTTAATAGCCTTATTTATCTTACTGTTTATAAGGGTAGGAGTAGTTGGAAAGGCTGTAGGCTTATATATAGATATTTATATTTCCTATTTTGTATTAGTTTACTAGTGTAGTATTATTAGAGTTCTTATAGTTTTTTAGTTTCTATTATAATATTTCTAGCTTTTAGGATTGAGATTTTAAGTTTTTCTATTTTTTTTTTAAGTTTAAGTATAATTAGTAGAAGTAGATAAAAGTTTTTCTTTTATTCTACTTAAATCTAAGTATATTTAAGTTCTGGTGTAGTATTAATTATTTGGTGTAATATTGTATAGGTGACTGGTACTCTCCCTGTTATACTTTTTTAAGCTTCTGTTTATATAATTTCTCTTGTATTTCTGGGTTGATATGCTATTAGTAAATAAATATAATAAAGTTAGCTTAGATAGAGTTATCCTTTAGGCTAGTTTTATGGTTTCTTTATTCTATCTAGAATTAGAGTATTAGTTTTATAAATACTTACTAGATCTACTAGTTAATTATACTATCTAGCTGGATTTAGTAGTTATCTTTAATAGCTGTAATCTAGTTATTAATTTATTTAATTGTAAATTCTTTTTTTATTATTCTATAGTTATATGAGGGTGGTTTTTCCTAGTCTTTAGGTAGTTTAGGTACTACTAATTACTTAGCTAGTTATTAGATAAAAGCTATAGTTTACTCCTTATAGGCTTCCTGCTACTTCTATATTTATTCTTAGTATATTACTATTTAGGACTATATAGTTTTAAATATTTTATTTATAATACCTACTAGGTTTAATTTAGGTGGGAATAGTAGTTATAATAATACTTAGGATTACTTATTAAATCTAGATATCTATTACTAAAGATTTAGTAATTATTTAGACCTAGGAGGTATAATAGAAGTTATTCTATTTCTTCTTCTTATATTAGGAGGGGGGTATTCTTTTTTTTAAGATATATCTTATATAAAATTATCTAATTAGTATCTATTTTTAACCTCTTTAGCGTATTATTAGTAAGAATTTATATTAATACTAAGTTCTAATTTGTCTTAGGTAGTATATAGGAGGTATTTTTCTTTAGGGGTATTTTCCCCTAGGGTTACTATCCTATTATTATTATTACTTTACTTACCTAATTCCTAGTAATAGTATGGTGTAGTATTAGTGGTCTTATTATACGCCTTTATTAAGTTAAGTATTAATTATTAAAGTTTATTAAGGCTTATGTTAGGTCTATGCCTATAGGGTAGTTATTCTCTATAAAAATAGTTACTACTTAATATCTTTATTTATACTAGTTATTTAAAAAATTGAGTAGAAGTAATAGAATTGTAAGAGTATGGCTAAAGGTTTTAATTAGGAAAGGTTTAGATATATAGGTAGGGTTTATATTATTATATAGACTATTGTTTGAAAGATCTAAGTTGTGATCCTTTAGCTGAAAACTCTTTCTAGTGCTTTAGTAGTTATAGCTAGCTGGTTGCTAGGCGTATTACGTAGTCCTATTAATATATCCTTATATCTTTTAGACTTAAGTATCTTATTATAAAAGTAGTAATTAAAATATAGTTTTAGAAGTAATAAGATATTATATATAAAGCTTAAGTAGTTAATAATACTCCTTCTATTATTAAAATACTTTAGATTTATAATTTTATAATTCTATTAGTCTTCTTATAAATTAAATCTTATATATAAGGTTATATATTTATAATTTAAAGTTACTTAGATTTTATATTTCTAAATAGGATTATTTTAATTATTATAAAAGTAATTTAATATCTCTTTAAAACTTCTTTATATAGTAAGATTAGTTATAATATATTTAATATTATAATAGAAGTTCTAATTACTACTTTAAATATTTAAAATAATAAGGAATACTTTTAAGATTTAGATAAACCTTTATATTTTCTAAAATATAAGCTAAACTATACTTTAATATTTATTATTATAGAGTTTTACGTATTTAGCCCCCCTACTTAATAGGTAGCTTTACATAACGCCTAGTAAATAATCTCTATAATAAGAAAATACCTAGTTATATACTATAGTTTGTATATGTCTCTATGCGTAAATATAGTTAAAAAGACTTAGTAGTATAACTACTAGTTTAAACCTAGATCTAACTAAGAAATATATAGAGACTAATAAGTAATAGAATAATAACTAGATATATAAACTTACTAGTATCAGCCTTATAATAATTAGAAAGTTATAACTTAATATACTAATAGTAGCTTTAAAGTATTAAACTTACTATAGTAGTACTTATAATATTAACTTATACTAACTAGGTACTAATAATACTACTAGCGTATTTTAATAATATTAGCTATAGATATAAAAGAGAGTAATAGACTACTATAGACTAGCTAACTATCTTGTAATAATACTACTAATAATAATAACAATAAGAACTACCTACTGTTACTATACTTAACCCTTATAACTTTAACATAAATATTAATTTTATAAAAGTTGTTGATAACTATAATAATTATAACTATTTTTATATGGGCTTAAAAGAACTAACTTTATATAATAGTAATTTTACTACTCTCCCTAGCTTTCTTATAGTAGCTATAGCTATATTTAGCCTTAATATATTATTAGAGTATAAAGCTATTAGCAGAACTAAAGAAACAATTAAAGTAATAAAGAAGAATCTAGCGTTTAAAAGTAGGGTGTTTAAAGATAACTCTGAATACTTTGAATATATCTTAGAGATAGCCTATTAAGTATTAAAAAAATATATATATTGAAGTCTACTTATTATAGAAGTTATTATTAGCTAATAGTAGGGAAAGTATGACTTAAGGTTAAATATGTCGCGCTAATTTAAAAACCTGAAGTAACTATAGCTGTAGCTATCAGTATAGGATAGGTTGGGGTATAGGTCCTAGCCGGGAGCCAAATGTTCTCTATGTGAAGCTAAAGACTTATATTTATTATTATATATACTTTTAGTTAGCTTATAAAAGCTAGATACTAAATATCTTTATTAAAGAAAAGATTGAATAATTGTTAATTTTAGATTTAAATTTCTTGAGGAAAGTTTAAAACTTCAGATAATAGTAATTATATAGTTAGCTTTTTAGCTAAAATAGCTATAATACTATATAATTAATATACTATAAAGAAAGACTTTAGTAGTATTTTTTCTAAGACTTATTTATTTTGAATTTAGACGTTTTAGTTTGTATCTTCTAAGATATAAAGTATTTTTTAATCTTTTAAAAAACTCTTATATAAGACTATATTTAGTATAATATAAAATTTGTATTTATTAAACGTTATAGAGATATTAAGATTTCTATTATAATTAGTAAAAGTAAAAATATTAAATTATATCTATATAATATTACTTTCTGAAGCCTTTTGCTTTATATAGAGAATATTTAGCACCCGGCTAGGACCTATACCCTAACCCACCCTATACTAACTACTACAGCTATAGTTATTTTAAGTCTTCGAATTATAACAATATTGTGTTAATAGCATACAATACGACATCTCTAACCTTAGGTCATCTTAGCCTTCCTAACTATTAGCTAATAACTACTATAAATTTCAACATATATATTTTTTAACAAAGACGAAGTAGTATCTAATAAGCTACTTCTAATATATATTTAAAATATTCAAAATTATTACTAAATATCCTACTTTTAAATACTAGATTCTTTTTTATTCTTTTAATCTTATACTTCTTAGCTATACTAATAGTCTTATCTACTAGTAATATTTCAAAACTAAATCTAATTATAACTATTTTAAGAGGGCTAAGGAAAGTAGTAAAGTCGCCTTTATATAATACTAACTTATTTAGACTCTTAGAAAAATGACTATAGTCCTTATAATTATTAATAGCTTTAATAAAATTAATATTTATATTAAAATTATAAGAGTTAAGTATAGTGATAGTATTCTTATTATTATTATTATTATTAGTAGTAGTATTATTATAAGATAAAGAGAGGGCTGGTTTTCTATTGCTTTCTTTTATCTATAAGGCTAGTATTATTAAGGTGTACTGGTAGTATTCCAGCTGGTATGAGTTAATATTTTGAATACTACTATAGTAAGTTTAATACTTCAAAGCTACTACTATAGAAACTATCACGCAACCTATACTAGTAAGTTTGTACACCTAGTTATTACTCTATTACTTTATATTACTTATATATTTCTAGGTTAAGGCTAGGTCTAAACTAAACGCTATACTACTGAGTCCTTTTTACTATATTTACTTATAGAGATATATATAGGCTATAGTATATCACTAGGTTTTTTTTATTATAGAGATTTAATACTGGGCGTTGTATAAGACTACCCACTAAGTAGGGGGCTAAATACATAACACATTATAATATTACTTTCTATATTATTCTAATTATAAGTTTTATCTCTTTTTAATAATTATAAAAATAAGGCTATGAATAAGATATTTGGCTAAATTACTTATTTTAACTATAGAAAAATAATTATTTTGAAATTATAACTATTAATATTTAATATAGCTAATAAGTCTTTAGATATTATATATCTTATGAGAGATTAATTATTTTAATAATATAATTAGTATAATATAAGCTTTCTCTTAGATATTATTATTACTAGTAGTATATTATAAATATTATTTAACTATTTTTAAAAAGTAATAGATAGCTCTAGTATTAGTAGTTAAGATATTATAATAAAAAGCTTTTTAATGATTTTATTTTAATTATATAAGGTATTTAGATTATTAGTAGCTATTTAAAGTGTAATAAGTACTAGCCTACTTAAGAGGTATATGAGACTTATGGTATTAGTAAGGTAAAATATAGGATCTATTATATAAAGTATAAGAGTACTTTATATATTACCTTTAGGAAATATATTACTTTTAACTTTTATTCTTATTATTAAAACTATAGTAGTTATATTTTAATTCTAATATTTATAGATAGAACTACTAATTACTCTTAGGACTTTTATTTTATTGACTATACTAGAGCTATTATTATAAGAGTATTGAAGAGTTTAATTATGCTTTTTAAGTATTAGTATAATGTTAATGTTAGGGCTTTTCAGTATAATAATAAGGTTTCTAAGTATAAGGATTTGAAATATAATTTAACTTCTTAAAGTATATACCTTAAGCTATTTACTCTATATATTTAGAGTTTTAATAAAAAATACTAAGTATATTAGAATGATTATTAAGATATATATAAGAACTATAAGGTATAGGAGTAAATTATTTTATGAATTCTAATTTCAAATCTTACAAATAGGAGTATTTCTTTATAATTAAATACTGATATACTTCTTAGGCTAGTGACTATTATATTAGAAGCTTTATAAAACTACTTGAAAGGATAATATTATAAAGTTAGACTTAGTTTACCTTTATACTTATAACTATAAATACTTTATTCTTATTATAAGTATAAGACTTAAGTATAACTATTTACTATATTTTAAGAAATATACTTTTATTAGCTTTTTAATTACCTATATTCTAATTAATTAATATTGAATATAGAATTCATTTTAAAATAAAGTAATAATGATTTATAATATCTCTTTGAATAAAATCCTTTTTTGAATAGAAATTTAGCTTTTCTATAAGATAATTTAAAATAGTTTGATTCTAATAAAATTTCTTATTAGTTATAAGAGTAAATAACTATTGTAGAATTATTTAAGATTAGCTCAATTACTTATTTAAACTTTAGTAAAAAGTCTAATAAGGTAATCTATATGAAAATAAGAAGTAATTATAGTAGTTTGAAGTCTTATATCTATATAGTAGCTATTGTAAAGTTTTATAGAGTATTACTTAAAACTATAAAATTTATATTAATAATTCCTCTAGAGATATCTATTATATTCTTCTATATATTTATTTATATGAATAAGACTATAAAGTAGTAAGGAATTTCAATATTTATAGAAAGAATTAAGTATAAAGAATAGATAAAATATTATATTAGAATAATTAGGAGATCTTTATTTAAAGCTACCTTTTTAATTAATACCTTTTAGTTACTTTGAGATATTTTAAAATACTTCCACTTATAGTTATAGAATAATATAAATAGTTAATTAAAAGAAGTCTTAAGAGTTTAACTTTTTTAAGGATTTTAAAATATAAATATAATAATTTCTAATAATAGATTTTAACTATAAAGCAAATTAGATATTAAAAAGTATTTAAAGTATAAATAGTAAAAACTCTTACTTTAGGAGTTTTATAGTAAAAGCTATTACTTTCATTTATATCCCACTTAATAATACTTATTGATTCATGTACTAAAATTATAATATTAGCTAAATAGGCTTATATTAAGAGTTATATTAAATTATATTTCTAAAATAAAAATAATAGGACTTTTATAAGAAATTTGAAAGTTTTAAGATATTATTAGGTTTATATTTATAAGTTTAATAAGTATAAACATCTCTCAAAAATTAAGACTTATCTAGTTATCTTTTGAGATTAATAGTTATAAGATAACTATAAGACTGATATAGTTATTCTAATAAGTATATTATCTTAAATCTTTATCACAATTACTAATTATTTTAATTTCAAGTTACTCTAATATAAAATAATTAATACTTTTATATATATAGTATTTAATAAGATTATTTATATAGAAATACTACTAAATTACTAAATACTAGGTAAGATCTATTATTTTAATAAAATACTATATAACTTTTAGAAGTTTCTTCTCTTATAATAATACTACTTAGAAGTAAACCTTAAGTATTTTAACTTTAAATTTACTATAAGAAAACTATATTACTAATCTAAAAGATATATTATCTTCTTCTTTTATATTAATAAGTATATACTCTCTTTCCCTTCAGAAGATATATCTAAAATATTTATACTATAAATAGACTTTTAATAGAAGTATTTTCTTAAGTAAAATTAAGACTTATAGTAATTTCCTAATATCAAGATTATTTGAGATTAAATAATATAATAATTATAATTCTTATAAGTATTATATATTAAGAAGCTTCTTAAGTATTTTATAAGGTATATATAGTATATTTAATACTTTAAAATCCTTCTAAAAACTAAAAACCTCTTATTACAATATAATCAAACCTCTTATATGGAGAATAAATACTATTAATAAGATTTCAGCTTTATGAATTATATTATAGTTATAATAAGACTAGATATTATTTATATAGTAAGCTAATTATTATACTATAATTAAAACCCTTTAGATAACTATTATATAAAAGCTAAATGAATAATCTGATATTTCGATAAGATAAAGAACTTCTATTTTAAGTTTAGCTATAAAACTAATAGTATATTTAATAGCCTTATTATTATTATAAATACTAGTTTTATATATGATAGTAATAATTAAAAGAACCTTTAAATATATATTATATATCTCTTTAAAAGCCTAATAGTATAGCAAGTTCATAAATAAGGTCTGTGTTTAATAATTAAAGTAGAACTTTTAGTATCATTCTAAGCTATTTAAAAGACTATTTTTACTAGCGGTCTTATTATTATATTCTAAGTAGATTCTATAATAAATATATTTAATAAAAGTAAAATATATAAATCTTATTTTCTTATCTAAATCAAATGTAATAACTAGTTAATAACATATTTTATAATCATTAAAATAATATAACTTTATATAAAACTATAATATATAGATATATATAACTACTAATTATAAAAAGAAGTTTTATAGGAGTATTTTAAGATTAAATATATACTTTTAAGAGACTTTATAATGAATAAGTTGATAAAGCCTCTCTAGAACTATTAATTTAATATTTTTATAATTTGAATTTATATAATAGATTAATGAAACTATTTAAAATTATAATAAAAAGAAGAAGTTTAAGAAAGACTTCTAATATTTAAGAATTTTAATAAAACTTTTCATTATTAGTTAGAATCTATAGATTCTATATTATAATAATAATAAGATTAAATAAAAAACTTAAATATATCAAAAGTACTTTCTAATTAATAAGAAATATTAAAATTACTTATAAATAGTATTATTCTTTCTATTATAAAAGTAGACGTTTAATAAAAATAATAAGATAATAGAAAGAGCTTTTTATAAGATATAAATAGAAAGTTTAATTAGTATTATTTAAAAAATTAGCTTATAAGTAGAATCCTTAAGACTAGGGAGATATATTAAGAATAATATACTTAAGAAGTAGAGTTTATATTATTTAAATCTTAAGTATTAATATTATTTCTATAGGTTTCGCTCCATTTAAATTACTTGAAATGGAGCCTTATGTAGTCCGTATAGCTACGTTCAGTTATACATAATATATATTAAATTTTGCGCCCTGATTATATGTAATAGGTGTAGCTTCCTTTAAAGGGTTCCCAAGAGGCATATGACTTTAAATAGATTAGAGACCTTTAATATAACCAAGTTTTTCTTTAGATTATTCCTTATTCATCTATAGTTAAGTAGTAGTAAGTAATATTAATAATAATAAATATTACTAATTCGTATCAATTTATAACTAATAGATATTATAATTAATTGATTATATAAGTAGTATATAACTAGTTGTCTCTAATTATAATATGTATACTTGGATTATAGTATATATATATGTATATACTATATATTATAGGAATAAATCTATATAATAATCCCTCTATTCTTATTAGCTTAAATAAATAGGTTGACTACTTAGTTATTTATTTATTATAGCTTTAGCTATTTCAATATTATATTTAACTTGATTTAACTACTTTTACTCTATACTTAGAATAATATCTAAGCTCTTCACCCTATATATAGATTTAACTATAAGTTTTACTTAATCATAGTATTCATACTAATACTAGCTTATAACTAGTTAAAATAGTAATGAAATTACTTATTATTATAGATAATTATACTCCTAGTTCTAATATTCAACTTTATATTAATAGAAGACCTTATAGTAATAATCTATATAAAGAGAACTTTATTAAAACTAGGGTTTAATATATATAGCTAAAAGTAACTACTAAGGTTATAAAATTAAAAACCTTTTTAAACCTCTTAAAAATAGGATAAAATACAATACTTATAAAATCTAGGTATTTTATAACTTATTATCCTTATGTATCCTTTATAATAGATTTAAAATCCCCTTAAAACCTATATAACTACTTATAAGAAGAAAGATATAAAATAAGTATAGTAATATTCATTTATAACCCTAATAATTAAAACTATTAGTTTATTAAATTAAGCCTTAATAAAATTATCTTAGAAACTATAATTGATAAATAATATATAAATATTTAAAAAATAATCATCTAGCTATTCTATAAGCTATTATACTAAGCTAAAGATTTCAGAAACTAAGTATTGAATAGATAATACCCTAATATTAATATACTACTATAGTATGAATTACTAGATATTTTAAAATATTATAGTAATATAATTATAGGGGTTTTAACAACTATTAAGTTATCTTAGGAATATCTATATCTATATAAGTATTATTTATATATTAGTTATACTTAATTAATGTATGAAGATTATTTACTAATAAAAATAAGTTGAGTCTTATTATATTTATATAGAAATTATAAGTTAGCTTATATTAATAATAGAGAACCTTTATATTAATAGTATAAAGTCTTATCTTAAGGGTAGGTAGAGTTTAGTCTAAGAGATATTAAGGTTATAAATATTAAGATTATAATAAATATTCAAATAGAGTACTTATAGTTAGTAGTAATTAAAGATTTCGAAATTTTTAAATTATATATAATTATAAAAGTATGAAGGCGTAAGGTTATTACGGAAAGAGTTATTAATTATTTATAAGTAAAAAGGTTAATATAGAGTAAGTATACTAACTATTATAGCTATAAGGGGTTTAACTCTAGATTAACTAAAGGCTAGCTATAATAGTTAGTAGGGGGGTAGGAAGGCTAAAGTCGTACTTCAGGAGGTAATATATCTACTAATAGTCGTAGTAGAAAGCGAGCTATTAGCTTCTCTTTATATTGAACTTAATAAATATAAAAGTATAAAAATATAAGATTACTATAAAAAGAGTTATTAGTTATTAATTATTTATAAAAAGGTTAATATAGAACTAGTATATTAATTATAGCTATTAGGGGTTTAGCTTTAAATTAATTAGGAGTAAATTATAGTAGTTCGTAAGAGAGTAGGAGAATTAAAGTTATACTTTAGGGGTAATATATTTACTAATAGTAATAATAGAAAGTAAGTTATTAGTTTTTCTTTAAATTTAATATAGTAGTTATATTAAAAGTCTTTGATTTATTTAAAGTCATATGCCTCTTAATACCTTTTGAAAGAAGTTATATTTACTAGTCAGCTCTTATCTTATAAACTTTATTAATACTACTAGTATTAAGGGGCTATTTAAATAGAAGAAACTTCAGGTAGTAAATATGTTTAGTTGATATAATAGGTAATAAAATATAGAAAGTATATATAGGCTGATATCTATTATAATTATTCTATTAAAGATTATAGTAAAGTAACATTAATACTAACTAGCTAGTAATATTTATTACTAGCTATTAATAGTTACTAGCTATGAATAACTAATAGTAGGGGCTAATAGCTAGTAGTAGTTACTATATAGTTTATATAACTAGTAGAACTAGTTATAATTACTTAGTATAGGATTCAAACCTACTATTCTTACTATAAAAAGTAAAAGCTAGCTAGATATTAAACTACTACATCAAGCGGGATAACTTTAATATAATAATTAATGAATAATATATTTTATAACCATCAAAATAGTATAATTATATATACAACTACAGTATATAGATATCTATAACGACTAGTTATAATAGAAAGTTTAATAAGTGTATCTTAAAATTAAATATATATTTTTAGAAGATTTCATAATCAATAATCTTATAAAATCTTTTTATAATTATTGATTTAGTACTTTTACTATTTAGATTTATATAATAAATTAGTTGAATTATTCAAAGTTATAGTAAGAAGTAGAATTTTAAGAAAAGCTTCTAGTATTGAAAACTTTGACTAAATTTTTACCTATTAGTTAGATTTTATAAACCTTAAGTTATAATAATAATAAAGTTAAATAAATAACTTAGAAATATTAGAAATGCTTTCTGTTTAATAAGAAATATCTTAATAATCTATAAATAATATTATAATTCTTATTTTAAAAGTAGAGATTTAATAAATAAAATTAAAGGGAAAATGAGATTTCTTATATAATATAAAGAAAAAGTTTAATTAGTATTATTAAAAAAAACTAATATATAAATAGAACTCTTAAAATTAGAAATATATATTAAGCATAATATATTTAAGAAATAGAATCTATACTTATTAAACTTTAAGTATTAGTATTATCTTTATAAATTGTACTCTATTTAAATTACTTAAAATAGAGTTTTATATAGAATATTTAGCTATATTTAGTTATATGGAATATATACTAGATTTTTCCTCCTAATTATATATAATATTACTCTCTAATTTTTATTATATTAAGTCATCTTCTCACGATATATATTCCAAGAGAGCCTATAAATATATCCTCTGATCATATAACCCTATACTATAGATATTATTCCCTCATAAAGGCGGCGCATCAGGATCCATCATGCATTGATCAACCCTCATTAGCTGCTTGCCGGTCGCCTTCGCCTTTTGAATGAACTGCCTCAGGTACGAGACTGTGCTGGGATAGAGGTAGTGCATTACCACGAGGCTGCCGCCTTTATCCAAGTCTCTTTGGAAGGACTCCAATTGCTTCTCGGGCGTGTCGGATTGAGCCCAAAGCCAATCCTCCACATCGATGTTCCAGTTGACGATGTATGGACTGTTGCTGCCTGTTGCCTTCACAAGTTGCTGACGCATGCGCGCTCCTTCGTTGCCAAAAGGTGGCCTGAAATACTTCGTGCGCAAGCCGTCAAACATATCAGAAACTGCCTTGACATCCTCGTCATACTCCCAGAAGATAGCGTTATCGTTAGGGAGACCTTCCATGCGTGGGTGGGTATAGCTGTGTAGTGCCATTTGATGACCCTGTGTCATCATATCCTGATAAATAGTGCTGAGATTCGTAGATACGTCTCGGAGTGGAGCGCCGACGGTAAAGAAAGTCACCTTAATGTTTTCTGACCTGATAATCTCCATCACCTCCTGCGCATATTTTGGGTCACCATCGTCGATAGCGAAAGCGATAGAGTTGGGCCGCTTGCAGGCAAATACGAGGTTGCCGGACGAAAGCTTCGCCGGGATGCGAATATTGTTGGGCACGGATGAGACAATCCGCACTGAGTTCAACGTGACAGCCTCGCGAGTGTAAAACCCCTTGAAGGCAAGGCCCACGACACGCCTGCGCTCGATGTTGAAGTGCGACATAGGGATGTAAATGTCGTTACCGGTCGCGTAGCGGGCAGCTTCAATCGAATCCCACGTCTCCGGGAACGGTGCGATGGCGTCGTTGCACTGCTGATTATGCTGCTGCAAAGCAATGGTGAACTTGTTGCTACCAGAGTAAGACACATGTAGGTAAGAGCCGTCATAGGCCGTCATATCGGCGCAGCTGTCGGAAAGCTGCGTGTAAAAAGCAAAATCGGCGTCTGGTGCTTTGATGGTTAACTTATTACTCCCCCAGGTGAGGGCAGTATCCACATCGCCGCCATGCCAATATCCCAACGCATTGGAATCTTTCCTGGCAAAGCTGTCAATAATCTTGACCGCTGTAGTACTGCTGGGAGCAGGCACAGTTGCGACTGTCCCAGTCGTCAATGTCGTCGCCTTGACGACAAACTCGGAGGGTGAATTGCCGCAGTAGAAAGCCATTGGCCCGATCGTCACGCCAGCTGACAGTGAGGCGAAGAGTATGGACGAGACTTTGGACCTATCTATCGAGGGGAAGGCCGTAAAGGGGATATGGTACAGCTTTTCAGTGCCATCGAAGGTCCATCCAAGCTCCTTTGACGACTGAAAGCCGAAGCTGGAATCCTCGCTGCAGGCCGCTGACGACGCCAACTGAACACTGAAAGTTGTCCCACGGGCTGCCTTGATGCGCATGGAGATGCCACCATATCCCCGTACTTGTGCGTTGGTGCACGCGGTCTTGCTGTAGAAATATGAGTTCTGACCGCTGGGAGTCAACGTTACTCTGTTGTTCGACACAGCTATTTCCTTCATTGTCCCATCGTCGCTACTCGGTTGCAGCATGGAGTTGTAGAAAAGGAAGGTCAGCCTCGACTGTGACGTCCAGTCATCGATCAAGAGGTTGCTGCATCCTGATGGGGCTGACGATGGCTGGGCGGTGGCCGACCCGGAGATGGACGGTGATCGAACCCCGCTGGTCAGCGAAGACGCTTTGGAAGAAGATGAGAACCGGGAAGCTCCCAACAGTGAAGAAGACGAACCCCCGCTGGTGGGTCTGAAGGTGCTGGATGGAATAGACTTGGTTGTCGATATGGAGACGCCGAAAGACGAGACCGCCCGAGTAGTGGAACCGCTTCCTGTGGTTTCGGAGGAACGCGGAGACGTTGTTGGCGACTGCGATCTCGAGGGCAGTATTGTTGCCGACACCGGGGAACTCGATACGCTTGACCTTGAAGTACCACGGCAGGAGAATTGAATGTTGCCAAATTCGAAGCGGGAATACTGGGAGTATGTGGACCACACGAAGGCCGAGATGGCATCTTGGTTAGCCCCCGAGAATAAAGACAATGGCACACTGATGATCTGGGTCGACCCGGTGAGCCCCGTGATCTGGGTCCATTGACTGCTGTAACTGGACTCTGAGCAAGATGCCTTGGTCTGGACTTCCAGCATCATGGACGCGCCCCTGGGCCCCCTGATGGTGAGAGTGATGGCGTCGTACCCGTTGGTGGCAGCCTTGACACAGCCGAGAGTCTCGTAAAAGTAAGACGAGTTGTCGGTCTTCGGAGTAAACGACAAGACTCCTCTGTCAACAGCTACGCTCGCCATAGACTGATCGTCGCTCGCCCATGACTGCAAGTCGTTCAGGCCCGAAGGAGAGTCTCTCGAAAAGCCGTCGACGGCGAGGTTGGAACACACCGCCTGAGCTGTGCCAAATAAACCCAGGAGGCGGGTAAGTGTAGAAATTATAGCCATGATACAACTCAGTGGTGCCAAATAAACTTGTTATGATGAATCGAAATTACGCAGCTACCAGTGACAGGTAAGGTGTGAGGAGCTCTGCGACGAAACCGATGATGAGGATGGGGACGTAATGAAACTCACAAGCGAGGGGTTTACGACGCCATACTTATACCTTCATGGATGAATGTCTGCCAATGAATGTATACAAGCGTGCGTTGGAGACCGCCCAAATCTTGGATCGAGTAACCAGGTTATGGTAGCATGTTGCCTTGACTGGTGTCGCTGGTGGTGCAGTCCCGCGCCGTATAGACGTCGATGTGGCGCCGACATAGCGGCGTCGTGGCATGAGATTAGACGCTCAGCAAATCAACCGTTCGATGCGCAACCGCTTCGTAACTGGGCGGCTCGGACGTGATACACACTCATAAACGTCAAAGGCTGACGAGGCAGCCAGGGGCAACGAGGAACGAGGCGCAAGTGTATGTCCTGACTTGCCCTCCAGCTCGCCGACAACACGAACTAGTGGCAAATCCGCTGGCCAAGCATATCTTCCCACTCCGTCAGGTGAATTCCGGTAGTGGAGATGACTCTCTTGCCAGCTGAGGCCAGCACAGTCCTCGGTCAGCATGGAGAACTCACACGCCGAGGCGCCGTGGCTTTGGGGTGACGCGCGATGTAGAGGCGACGCTGAGTTTGCAGCCTTGCATACAAAGGACTACTCAACATTTGTCCTGCCGAGACGTACTAACTTACCCATCTTTGTCTACAATCAGGCTACATAGCTGCTGAGGATTGATGGGTCGAGGGCAGTGTTAGCTTGGGGAAAGCGTAGTTGTAAGTAACAATGGCAGAAAAGTCGTTGACCACGAGCCAAGAAAATGTGAAACGAGACAACACGAGGCATTTCAACAAAAGAATGACGAAGGATTGACTTGTGCTAAGGCCTCGTCTAACCATAAGCAGCCGAGAGAAGCCCCGGTAACGCCAAAGGGCGGTTAAGCAAGCCACGATGGACGGAGAACCCATTTCGCAGCTTCCCAGTGGGCACCTGTGCTGACAACAACAATGTTCTCTGACATTTACCTGTACCGACATTAGCTTCTGACCTCCAAGCCATGCCGGTCAGCCTGGTGATATACCGTTGCCGTCTAATCACACAAGGGCTCTTCATCCCGTTAAATCAACTGGATGAGAAAATAACAATCATTTCACACCGGCCCAAGCAATCCTACAGTGCCGAGGGCCCAGTAGAGTGTATACTGAGTATTTCAGAAGTTATCAGGAATAACATGTCAGGAATAATGTGTCAGGAATAATGTGTCAGGAATAATGTGTCAGGAATAATGTGTCAGGAATAACGCACTCAAGAGGCAGAATTTGTTGTCAGAAATAATGCGCTTGAGAGGCAAAGTTTATGCTAGCTAAACCTCAGGCGTTAGTACTATCTCCATAAGCTCGTCTTATTTAAACTACTTAAAATAGAGCTTTATATAATAAATATAATTATATTGAATTATATATAATATATACTAGATTTTACTTTCTAATTATATATAATAATTAGGAGTCTTATAATACTAAAGAACTATTAAGCTAAAAATATATATTATAATAATTTAATATATTTTAAATATTAAGATATCTGTTAGAAATACTTTTCTTTTAATTCTTAAGAAAATTAATTAATAGCTTATTGAATATAATACTTTTTAAATGGAAATTAAAACTTATAACTTATAGAATTGTCTTAATTTTAAAATAATTATTTATTGATTATTATAGTTATATTAAAGGTCTTTGATCTATTTAAAGTCACATGCCTCTTGGGATTCCTTTAAAGAAAGCTAAACCTAATAATTAGCTTTTACCTTCTAAACTTTATAGATAATACTAAAGCTAAAGAACTATTTAAATAGAAGAAACTTTAAATAGTAAATATAGTTAGTTAATATGATTACTAATGAATATAGAAAATATATTATAAAGGGAAAGTATAAACCTATATCTATTATAATTACTTTTTTAAAAGATTATTATAAGTTATCATATTATATTAATACTAGCTGACTAGTAGTACTTATTACTAGCTATTAATAGTTACTAGTTATAAATAGCTATTAGTAAGAACTAATAGTTAGTAGTAGTCACTATACTTAGTTTATATAACTAGAAAGTCTATAACTATTAGTTATATTTACTTACTATAAGATTTAAACCTCTATTACTCTTATTATAAAATAGTAAAAGCCAGCTAGACGTTAAAATACTACGTCAAGCAAGTATAATTATTTATTAAAACTTCTTTTTAAAGTCTTTTTAACAATTACTCTTAAGTAATTTTCTAAAACCTAGATAGTATTAATAAGCTTTTAAAATATTTAAATTAAATATTCTTAAGAATTCTATTTTTATAACAATTAATTATAAGACAAATTAATAACTCTCAATGAATATTATTAAAACGATTTATATAAGAGATGTTATAAATTTTATAGAGAAAGTCTAAAAGTCGATATAGTTTTTTATGTTATCTATATTTGAAAACTTTAAAAATATTAATATAAGTATTTAAATTAAGTCTATATAATAATTTAAATCTTTAAATATATAAAGAAAGTATTTTAATATTAATATTACTATTTAGAAGAAGATAGAGTAATATAGGTTCTTAATCTCTATAATTACTTTAATATTATAAATGATTTATATTTCTAAAATATTACTTTAATATATTATAAGATATTTAATTTTCTTAGACTTAAGTATCTTATTATAAACATAATAATTAAAATATAATTTCAAAAGTAATAAGATATTATATAAAAAGTTTAATCAGTTAATTAGATTCTTTCTATTTCTAAAATATTTTAAACTTATAATTTTATATTTTTGATAACTTTCTTACTAATTAAATCCTATGTATAAAACTATATATTTATAATTTAAAACTAATTAGCCTTTATATCTTTAGATAGAATCATTTTAACTATTATAACAGTAATTTAATATCTCTCTAGAACCTTCTTATATAATAAGATTAACTATAATATCTTTAATATTATAATAGAAGTCTTAATTACTATTTTAAAAACTTAAAATCATAAGAAATACTTTTAAGATTTAGATAAATTAAGATATTTTCTAAGATATAAATTAAACTATAGTTTAATATATTATTATTATATATGTCTTTAGTTAGTTTATAAGAATTAAATATTAAAAGCTTTAATTAAGAAGAAAGTTAAATAGTTATTCATTTTAAATTTAGACTTCTTAAGGAGGATTTGGAATTTTAAATAAGAATAATTATATAGCTAGCTTTCTAGCTAAAATAATTATAATACTTTATAATAAATATATTATAAAAAGAAACTTTAATAATATTCTTTCTAGGAATCTTTTATCTTCAATTTAAATATTTTAATTTATATCTTTTAAAATATAAAATACTTTATAGTTCTTTGAAAGGCTTCCTTAGGAGACTATATTTAATATAACATAAAGCTTATATTTATTCAAAATCATAGAAATACTAAAATCTTTATTATGATTAGTAGAAATAAAACTAGTAAATTATATTTGTATAATATTATTTTTTATATTACTCTAGCTATGAACCTCATCCCTCTTTAACAATTATAAAGATAAAACTATTAGTAAGATATTAGGCTAAACTACTTATCTTAATTATAGAGACGTAATTATTATAAAATTATAATTATTGATATTTAATATAATTAGTCAGTTTTTAAATACTAGATATCTTAGATTAAATTAACTATTTTAATAGTATAATTAGTATAGTATAAACCCTCTTTTAAATATTACTATTATTAAATTTAGTTACTTTTGCTCTGTACTTAGAATGGTATCTAAGCTCTACACCCTATATATAGATTTAACTATAAATTTTACCTAATAATAGTATTCGTGCTAATACTGGCTCATAACTAGTTAAAATAGTAATAAAATTACCTATTATTATAGATAATTATACCTCTAGTTCTAACATTTAATCCTATAATAATAAAAGGCCTCGTAGTAATAATCTATATAGGGAAAACCTTATTAAAACTAAGGCTTAATATATATAGCTAAAAGTAACTACTAAGGTCGTAAGATTAAGAATTTTTATAAACCTCTTAAAAATAGAATAAAATAGAGTGCTTATAAAAGCTAGGCGTTTTATAATCTATCGCTCTTCTATATCCTATCCTTAGTATAGTCTGGCGGCTAGAGTAATAATATACTATACCTTTACAATAGAACCAAAATCTCCTTAAAATCCATAAAACTACCTATAAAAAAGCACTATAAAATAAGTACAGAAATATCTAGCTATAACTATTATAATTAAAACTATTATTTTATTAGAATAAATTTTAATAAAATTATCCTAAATACTATAATTAATAAGTAGCCTATAGATATTTAAAAAAATATTATCTAGCTAACTTATAACTTACTATATTAAACTAATAATATTAGGGACTAAGTATTAATTAGATAATACCTTAATATTAATATACTACTATAATACTAATTACTAGATATTTTAGAGTATTATAGTAATATAATTATAGAAGTTTTAAAAGTTATCTAGTTATACTAAAAATATCTATATCTATATAAATATTATTTATATATTAACTATATTTAATATATTAAGATTATTTACTAATAAGAGTAGGTTAAATCTTACTATACTTATATAGAAATTATAAGTTAGCTTATATTAGTAGTAGAGAACTTTTATATTAATAGTATAAAATCTTATCTTAAAGGTAGGTAAAACTTAGTCTAGAAGATGTCAAAATTATAGATATTAAAGTCGTGATAAATATTTAAATAGAGTGCCTATAGTTAGTAGTAATTAAATATCTTAAGATATTTAAATTATATATAGCTATAAAGGCGTGAGGGTATAAGGTTATTATAAAAGGAGTTATTAGTTATTTATTATTAAAAAAGTTGATATAGGGTAGGTATACTAGCTATAGCCGCGAGGGGTTTAGCTTTAGATTAATTAGGAGCTAGCTATAGTAGTTAGTAGGGGGGTAGAAAGGCTAAAGTTATACTTTAGGAAGTAATATGTCTACTAATAGTCGCAGTAGAAAGCGAGCTATTAGCCCCTCCTATTACTATTATTAATAATATATTATAAATATTATTTAAAGACTTTTAAAAATAATAATTAGTTTTAATACTGATAGTTAGAATATTTTAGTAGAACGCTTCTTAATTACTCTATTTTAACTATATAAAGTATTTATATTACTAATAGCTACTTCAAATATAATAGATATTAGCCTATTTAGAAAGTATATAAAGCTTATAATATTAATAAGGTAAAATATAAGATCTAATATATAAAGTATAAGAATACCTTATATATTACTCTTAGGAAGTATATTACTTTTAACCTTTACTCCTATTATTAAGGCTATAGTAGTTATATTTTAACTCTAATATTTATAAATAGAACTACTAATTACTCTTAAGACTTTTATCTTACTAACTATATTAGACCTATTATTATAAAAGTATTTAAAGGTTTTACTATATTCTTTAAATATTAGTATAATATTAATATTAAAATCTTTGAATATAATAATAAGGTTTCTAAATATAAGAGTCTAAAATATAATCTAACTTCTTAAAATATATACTTTAAGCTATTTACTCTATATACTTAAGGTTAAAATAGAGGTATTGAGTATATTAGAGTAGTTATTAAGGTATATATAAAAACTATAAGATATAGGAGTAAGTTACTTTATAAATTATAATCTAAAACCCTATAAATAGTAATATTTCTTTATAATTAGATATTAATATATTTCTTAGGCTAATAAATATTATATTAGAAGTTTTATAAAGCTATTTGAAAGAATAATACTATAAGGCTAGACTTAGCCTATTTCTATACTTATAACTATAAATATTCTATTTGTATTATAAATATAAAGCATAAGTAGAACTATTTAATATATTTTAGAAAACACGCCTTTATTAATTGTTTAGTTAGCTATACTTTAATTAACTCATATTAAATATAAAACCTAGTTTAAAATAAGGTTATAATAATTTATAATATCTCTTTCAATAAAACCCCTTTTTGATGAGAATTTAACTCTTTTATAAAATAACTTAAAATAGTTTAATTCTAATAAAATCTCTTACTAATTATAAGAATAAATAATTATAATAAAGCTATTTAAAGTAAGGTTAACTACTTATTTAAGCCTTAGTAAAATATCTGATGAAATAGTTTATATTAAAATAAGAAGAAGTTATAATAATTTGAAGTCTTACATCTATATAGTAGTTATTTTAAAGTCCTATAAGATACTATTTAAAACTATAAAACTTATATTAATAATTCTTCTAGAGTTACTTATTATATTATTCCATAATTTTATATATATAAATAAGATTATAAAGAAGCGAGAAGCTTAGGTATCTCTAAAGAGAGTTAAATATAAGAGATAGATAAAGTATTATATTAGAATAACTAGAAGATTTTTATTTAAACCTACTTTTTTAGTTAATATATTTTAGTTATTTTAAGATATTTTAAGATATTTCTACTTATAGCTATAGAATAATATAAATAGTTAATTAGAAAGAATCTTAAGAATTTAACTTTTCTAAAGACTTTAAGATATAAGTATTATAAGTTTTAATAATAGATTTTGACTATAAGGCTAATTAGATATTAGAAAATACTTAAAATATTAAAGAATAGAAATTCCTACTTTAAGAATCTTATAATAGAAGTTATTATTATTATTTATATCTTACTTAGTAATACTTATTTATCTATATATTAAAGTTATAGTAATAGTAAAATAGGCTTATCCTAAGAATTATATTGAATTATATTTTTAGAATAAAATTAATAAGATTCTTATAAGAGATTTGGAATTTTTAAACCACTACTAGATTTATACTTATAAACTT
>AMCV02000006.1:1548315-1658137 GCA_000350065.2 Colletotrichum orbiculare MAFF 240422
ATTATAATATAGTAATCTATTTCATCTAATATTTTTAGCTAATAGTAGCTATTTGAATTTAATAAAAAAGAGTTAGTTAGAAATAGTTTAATTATATATCTTTTATTTAGGAATATCCCCCTATTTATTTTATCACTAATTTAAACTTAATAAAAAACTTAGTAAATATCTATTTAGATTTTTAATAGAAGTAGTAAATCTTCTCAAAAGTCTAAACATTATAATAAGAATTCTTATAATACTTAGTAAAATACTAGAAGAATATATTAGTATTCTATTTATACTAGAATTTTTATATTATATAAGAATTACTAATTTATATCTAAATTTTAAATAATAGGCTTATTTATAAGAACTATTAGAAATCTTCTAATCTTTTAATAAAATTCTAATTAATTTCTAGTTCATATTATATAGCTATCTTCTATATAGGAAAATAAAAAGTATTAATATTAAAAGGAATATTGATAAGAAGTAGTTTCTTCTTTATATAAAGTATATATATTATTTATAAGATTACTTTATAATCTTATTAGAACTATATAAAAACTTTTTAGAAAGATTAGTTTTTATCTTCTATTAAATTAATCTATTATTAATCTATTAGAATTCCTACTAGAGGTTTTATAGTATTAATATCTACTATTATCTTTTACTATTTTCTATTATTTCTATATAGTCTACTATTTACTATTAAGTTAAATCTAAGTAAGAAGTTTATTAATATTAGAAGTTAGTTATAAGAGATATTTTAATAGTACTTTAATAGTATTATAATAAATTTAAAAGGTTTATACTTAAAGTGAAAACTCTTTACTAGACTAAAGAGTAGGAGTTATATAGAGCCCTAATAGTAATATCCTATATAAGCCCTAAGGCTTAAGTCTATAACAATATATCCTAATTCTATTCTAATTCTCACTAGAAAGAATAATAAAACCTATAAATAATATAAAATTAAGAAGATACTAATAGTAAAAGGTACCTTAAAATAGAATTATAATTATAATATATTAATTAAATAGAAAGATTATAGTATTTTAAAATAAGAGTTTTTAGAAAGCCTTATTGATAATAAGACTATATTATAATTTAAATTATAACATAGAAATATTAGAAAGATTGATAGACCAATAGTAATTCGTTAATTATAGAAAGCTATATAGGTTATAAATTAGATAACATAAAAGTCTATAGTAAATATATATAAGTTACTTCAAGAATTATCTTTTATATATTAAGAAAATAAATTAAGTAAAAAGATTAGTATTATCTTATTCCCCTTTGTACTCCTAGAATTCTTCTTTTCCCTTATTATTATCTTATTCTTTTTCCTTTTCTTTATGAGGAACAATAATAGGTAGCATCTATTTCAAAATAAAGTATTATTAATATTGATAAGAACTAGTAATTATATAATAATAACAATTAGGTAAGTTGATATTAATAGGGTTAAAAATGTAGTTATAATATCTATAAGATATAATATAACTACTAAAGCGTATTATAATACCTTATTATAAAATAATTAGTATAATAAAAATAGGAAAGAGGAGGGGGAGAAACTTATTATTATCTATATAATACTACTAAGGCTAATAAAAACCTACTTAGGAATAGAAATAGAAATAAATATAAAAATACTTTTAATATAGAAAGAGGGAGTAATGAGTATAATAATAATATAGACTAAAAGTGCTTATTAAGTATAGTAGAAATAGTTATTATAATACTAGATGATAAAAGAAAATTCTAATATAAAGATAGAAGTATAATAGCTTTAAAAGCTACTTTTATTATTAGTGATAGGAGTTATAGTAATAGTAATATACTTACGAAATATAATTAGATAGTTGATTTTGTAGCTAATAGTATATAACTTAAGATTAAGAATAAAGGAGTAGGAGTCTTACTTATACTTATTCTTTAACTTTAGATCTTTATAATCAAATTAGCCTTAACTTAATATATAGGTCTAAAAGAAGCTACTTTTATTATATTTAGAATCATAATTATAATAAGTAGAAATCATTATATTAGGAAGCCAATTCTTATTATTATTAGAATTACTTTTAATAATATATTTACTATAAGTATAAATAGTAAGCTTAAAAAGAATATAGGAGTAAGAAGGATTATTATTAAGAAGTTTAGAATTAGTAATCATAGTAATAGATATAATAATAGAAAGATATAAAAAAAGAAATATAAATAGAAAGATATTAGAATAATAATATTATAATAAGTATAAAGTAGAAAGTCATGTAATTCTAAAAGACAGTAAAATAAAGTTATATAAAGAGGGAAAAAAGAGGCTTCTTATAGATTAAAGAAGGAATGAATATAATACAGAGTTACTTGGAGTAAATATAATATAGATTTTCTTATTAATAGGACTATTTAATATTAGTAATTCTTAAATTGTCTTCCTAGTAGGACTTTTTAATACCAGTAATACTTAGGAGAAGTATTTAAACTAGATATTTCAGATTAATTGAGTCGACTGAAGTAATAAAAGTTATTAGTATATTATTAAAGTTATTAATATTAAATATTATTATAATAATAAGATAGAAGGATAGTGAAAGAATATTATAGACTTACGCCTTAAGGCTTATATAAGATATTACTATTAGGGCTTTATATAACTATTATTCCTATAGTCTAGTAAAGAGTTTTCACCTTAAGTATAAATTCTTAAAGTTTATTATAAGACTATTAAGGCATTATCAAAGTATTTCTTATAGCTAGCCTCTAATAATAATTAAATATAGCTTAATATGCTATATAAGACTTTATTTCAAGTCGTTTAAATAGAATAAAGCCTATAGAAATAATATTAATACTTAAAGTTTAACTAATATAAATTCTACTTCTTAAATATATTATTCTCAATATACCCCCTAGCTCTAAGAATTCTACTTATAGATGAAAGTTCCTTAAGTAATACTAATTAAACCTTCTATTTATATTTTATAAAAAGGTCTCTCTATTATTTGATTATCCTTATTAAAATTCTATACTTATAATAAGAATAATAATATTATCTCTAAATTGTTTAGATATTTCTTATTAGCTAAAAAGTATTTCTAATACTTCTGAGTTTTCTATTCAACTTTATTATTATTATAACCTAAAGTTTATAAATCCTAATTAGTAGTTAAAGGTCTTATTAAAATCTCGAAATTTTGAAAGCTCTCTTTAAAAATCTTCCTCTCGCTGTAATTTTAAGTAATTTGATTAGTCTATTATATTAATCTAGATAATAAAAGTACTAAACTACTAATTCTAGAGAAGGTTTATAAAGCTATTAGTTATAAAATCTCTTATAAATACATATAATGTTGAAGTTCTTTTATCAAGCTTCTTATTATAATTAGCAATTATACATATTTACATATTATAACTCTAAATTTAGTTTTATTATTTTAATAATTATAAAATATATTACTTACTAATTCTTATACTACATTTAGATAGTAGAGTAGAACTTATATATTCTACTTCTATTAAATATATTTATTATAAAGTCTACTCAGAATGTAATAATAGGATAACTAGGGAAATAGGCTTTTAAACAATTTGGGATAATACTAAAAGCTCTACTTTAGGTATTGAAATAATAATATTATTTTATTTATAAACCTACTATTTTATTTAGCGTCCAAAGAAATATATAATACATATTCAAGAGCTTTTTTAATTATTACTATTACTTATAAAGCTAGTATTTATAATAGTTATGAGGCTATTATACTGATTACTAGTTTTATAATTAAACTTAAAATAGAAGCTTTTTATTTCGTTAAAGTATTATATTATTTATTTAATTTCTATATAATAGTTATCTAAGGGAGTTAAGTTAGAATATAATAATCTACTTACTATATAAGTAATATCTAGTCTCATTATAACTACAGTATAATTAATAAAACTAATATCTTGGGAATAATACTTAATCTCTATATAGGAGGCTTAGCTATATGATAATAAAAGCTTTTTAGTCTTTAGAAAGATTTCAAACTATTTAATATATTAAGTATACTTCATAGGATACTTAAAACACTTTCTAATATATACTACCTATAAGACCTATAGCTATTATTCTACTTAATCTTAAACAACTTTAATACTAAGAAATTACTATAAATCTTTACATCTTTCGAAGTAATATTACTATTATAAGTCTATTAATAACATATGTATTTTACAAGTATTTTCAAGGCGAAAAAGATTATATTATTATTAATATAGAAGGAGATGATATACCTCTTAGGCTAGTAATATACCTCTCTTATAGTCAGTTTAAAAGTGAAGGTTTTTAAGACTTATTTCTAAATAGTATTCCTATAGGAGAAACGACTTTTGAAAACTATATAGTATTTTATTAAGCTAGTAGATCTTGCTTAATATTTAGTAACCTAATAAAATCTCTATATAAACAATCTTATTAAATACTATATATAAAAAAGATTAATTATATTACATTAAAATAGCTTAAGATTGAGGTAGTTAGTAATCACTATAAGAATTTAAAATAATATACCTATTTGGATAGTTATATAGGCTTTATAGTTATCTTATAACTATTAACTTCTATAGATGACTAATGAAACTTTACTTTTCAAGAAATACTTATACTTATTAAACTTATAAATATAGGTTTAATAGTATTCTAAAACTTTTAAATCCTTAACAAAAACTTAACTAATCCTATTCTAACGATATAGTTTAATATAATTCTTAAGATAAACCTATAAAGCTATTACTATAGTTCTTATATATAAATAAATAAGTATTATTAAATAAGATATAAATAATAATAATAATTTCTATTATAAGACTCCTAGAGTAAGAACTTCTATTCCCTTATATTTTAAATATTTTCTAATATCTAATTTGCCTTATAGTAAAAGTCTAATATTAGAACTTATAATATTTATATCTTAAAATCCTCAAGAAAGTTAAACTTCTAAGACTTTTCTAATGAACTATTTCTACTATTCTATAGCTATAAGTAGGAGTATTTTAAAGTCTTTTAAAATAAATAAACAATACGACTTAAAAGAATAGTTTTGACAGGAATCTCCTAGTTATTCGAATATAATACTTTATCTATTCTTAATACTTAACCTTTTTTAGAAATACCCAAGCTTCTATAGGTAAGTCTAGAGGAATTATTAATATAAACTCTATAGTCTCAAAAAGTACCTTATGAAGCTTAGGAATAGCTACTAAATAGATATAAGACTATAAATTATTATAACTACTTCTTATTAAATATAGACTACTTTATTAGATTTTTACTAAGACTTAAATAAGTAGTTAAGCTAACCCAAATAGATTTATTATAGTTATTTATTCTTATCACTAATGGGGAATTTTTTTAGAATTAAACTATTTAAAAATAGGTTTAGAAAGAATAAAGCTTTATTAAAAAACCTGTTTTATTAAAAGAAATATTATAAATTATTATATTTTTATTTAAAAGTAAATTCTATATTTAATATTAATTAGTTAAACTATAGCTAATAGAAGGATTAATAAAGATATACGCTTTGAAATATATGAAATATTTATATTTAAATCTTTTATTTTTAGCAAGAATAAAGTTTTTATAACTTTAAATATAAAGGTAAGTTAAGTCTAACCTTATAGTGTTATTCCTTCAAATAACTTTATAAAATTTCTAATATAAAACTTATTAGTTTCAAAAACATATTAATATTCAATTATAAAGAAATACTACTATCTATAAAGCTTTAAATTAGAATCTTTAAGATAATTTACTTTTATATCTTATAACTCTTATATATATTTTAATAGTTATTCTAATATATTTAATACTTTTCTTTAAACTCTAACGATATAGAATAAATAACTTAAAATATATATTTTTGGAAGTTAAAATATATTTCAAATTCTTGTACTAAGAGACCTTATTATTATTATTAAAGATTTTAATATTAATACCATACTAATACTTAAGAGATATAATAGAATTCTTAAATATTCTCATTATAATAATGTTTATATAATTAATAAAATAGAAGTCCTAAGAATAATTCGTAGTTCTACCTATAAATCTCAAAATTAAGATATAACTATTATAATCCTAATAATAAGAATGGAAATTAAAGATGATATATTTCTTAAGAGTAATTTATAAAGTATTCTTATATTCTATACAATAAATCTTATAATTTACCTTATTGGTATTACAAGTCTTATATATCCTCCAAATAAGCTAATAATTATTATATTTTAAGTAGCTATTAGTAATATAAATATCTTATATCATTGAAGTAAAGTAGTTAAGAGGGTTGTTTTTGGAATATCCTAATTACTAATATCAGATTTACTTATAATTCCTTAGAAAGTTTTAAATAATATTTATAAACTATTACTAATCATAATAATATCTAAAGGAAAACTTATATTTTATGAATTATATTATTAAAGTAATTAATCTCTTATGAAATATATAATATTTAAAGACTTACTAGCTATATTAGATATGAATAATTATACTTTTAGAATAATTACTCTTCTAAAATGAGAATAAGCAATTTGACTTACTATTCTATTAATACTTTTATATTTATAATAATTAAAAGAAGATGAAGTTTATAATTAGAATAATATAGAGAGTAATATTCAATAGATACAATTTGATATCTTTATGTTTACTAATTATGATAAATATCTTAATATTTCTATAGCTTTTAATAAGTATAGACTTCATATTATCATAGATATAAATCTTAATAAGAACCTCTTAAAAACTATAAACTATTCTATCTTTTAAAAGATATAGATTACAATATTGAAGTTATAAATAAAAGAGTCTTAGAGAAAGTATTACTAAAGTTTCTTTTTATAATATATACTATATATAGTATTATAGCCATTTTAATAAGAGAGCTAACTATATAATTATGATTATTTAAAGTTTTAGATCTTCTTTGTCAGGCTACAATAGAGAAAAGGCGTATTAGGAGGCTACTGAAGCCTCTCTATACTAGCCTTAGTTACTAGAATAATAGATATTTAAATAATATAAAGCTTAAATATAAGTATAAAGCTATAGTTAAAGGAGGGGAAAGCTAAGTTCGAATGGTTACATAATATAGTATATACCTATTAAGAGATCTTATTATTCAATATAAATCTAGCCTAATATATTTGAAGTTCTATTTACTCTTAAGTATACAAATTAGTAAAACTATAATAATATAATATTAGAAACCTATTATTTAAATAACTTAGAAATTTAAATCTAGTTTAATATGAGAACTAACCCCGATAGCTACTAATAGTAGTATTATTAAATTAGGGGAATAGCTATTCTTTTAGAATAATAGTAATCTTATTAGAACTAATTTAGACTAACTAATTAAAAAAGAAGTAAAAAGGTCAACAAAGAAGTAGAAGTTAGAAAAGTTAATAATATTATATAGGGAAAATAGTATAGAGGAGGGGAATACTAGAAAGCTTTCTATTCCTATACTTAGCCCTAAGAGATAAAAACGAGATCATTTAATTAAGTGACTAGTTTTTTTTAAGTATTAAAAAGGTAATTAATCTAGTTTTAATAACTTCTTATTTAAACTATAAACAAGGTTTACTATAATAGAGAATAACCTTGTAATAAATAAGGATAAAGTTTAGTATATAGGTTTATATCTAGAAGGTATTATATCTCCTTAGTAAATTAAATAGGTTATGATTATTTATAATAATAATACTAAGTAAAATATTTCAGTAGTAATAGCAGAGTAGTTAAGGTTCGATATAAATGATAATAATACTTCAGTTATTACAATAATAGTTAAACTAAATATAATTTACTAGAAAGTTAGTTAGTCTTACTAATAGTTTATTAAAGTCTATAGGACTATTAAAATAGAATATCCTAATATCTAGCTAGAGAAACTCTAAGTTATTAATATTATTAACTACTTATTATTTAAATTAAGATATATAATTATCAATAGAAACTTATTAACTATATATTAGGAACTAAATTATATAGTTATACAAGTAGAAATAGTTAAGTAATTTCAAATAGGCTTATTTTAATAGAATTTACCTTTAGGATATTAGAATAAAAGAATTATAGATTGTTAATTGTATAAATAGTTATTTTAACTTAAAAGAGAAATAAATTTCACAAAATATAAAAGCTATTCCTTATAATTACTTTTTACTCAAGATTAAGTAAGAAGAAACTTTATAGTTCTAAGTAGTTATTCTCTCAAAACTATCTAAATATTATAATTATAAGAAAATAAGCTATATATTATATTTGTATAGTAAACATACCTATTATACTTATAAAAAGTATAAATATACTAGAAAACCTTATTATATTATAGTAGTTATATTAAACGTCTTTGATCTATTTAAAGTTATATACCTCTTAGAAACCTTTTAAAGGAAACTATACTTAGTAGTTAGCTCTTATTTTATAAATCATATAGATAACACTAAGGCTAAGGAACTGTTTAAATAGAGGAAATCTTAAGTAGTAATAATATAGTTAGTTAATATAATTACTAATAAATAGGAGAAGTATGCATCTATCTATTATAGTTATTTCTTTAAAGAATCATAGTTATATAATACTAATACTAGCTAGCTAGTAATACTTATTACTAGTTATTAATAGTCACTAGCTATTAAAAGCTAATAGTAATAGCTAATAGTTAGTAGTAGTTACTATACTTAGTTTATATAATTAGAAAGTATATACCTATTAGTCATAATTACTTACCGCAGGATTCGAACCTCTTACTCTTACTATAAAACGGTAAAAGCCAGCGAGATATTAAACTACTTTGTTAGGTAGGTCCCTATTATAATATAAATATAAAGGATAATAGTATTTATATTCTATAGGATCTAAAGTCCTATTAATATTTTAAAGCTAACGTATTAGTTAACATAGGGAGAAGTTAGAAGAAAGAAAAAATACTTATTAACTTAGAAGTTAATAAGAATATCTTAAGTTAGAAATTACTATATAATATTAAGCCTATAGAAGTTAGCTGAAAGCTAAAGAGATTAAGTTTCTAGAGAAAAATAAAACCTAAACAAAAGATATAGACTATAATTATGAAGGTTATAGATAGTTCTAGTATAATATAGATAAAGTCTTATATCTTCTGAGTAAGGAATACTAACAAATATAATATTATCCAAAGAGTCCCTTGAGAAGAAAAGGGAAGGTTTAATTTGGAATATAAAGTTCTAAATTAGATTTATTATGAGTTATTACTAATATCAAATGAACTTATAAGGCTAAAATAATTAATAAGGCTAAGAGGTAATCTAAATATATATTAGTAATTTTAGCTATATGACTATTAATAGAAGGGGAATAATAGGCTATTTAGTAATAATCTGTAAGAAGACTAAATAAAAAGAAGATTAATCTTAGCTATTTATTATTAGAATATTAAAATAAGCTTATATTTGTTATATAAAGAAGGCTAATATTTCTATAGAAAAAAGTGCTTATATTTATATAATATAACTATAAGAAACTAAAGAGCCCCTATAAGGCTATATCTATTTTTTCATCGAAAAGGAATTAGAAGAACTATATTAATACTTTATTTTAAGTTTTAAAGAAAATAGATTCAAATATTAAAAAACCCTATGGAAATATTAATCCTATTTATTCTAAAGGAAAAGTAGATTAAAACTATCTATAAGTTATAAAAGTCTGAATAATATTACTATTAAGAACTATGTATTATTACTATTTATTGATAAGATTTTGAACTCTTTCAGAAGAATCTTTTAATTTACTAAACTAGTTCTAAAGAATATGTATTACTAAGTCTATATATAATGAGGAGATAAGTAGAAGATAGTATTTTAGATATAATATAATTATTTTAAGTTCTATATAATATTATTTAGATTAAGAAATATTTTAGTAACTTTCTAAATATATATTAATAATACCCTAATAGGTTTTATAGATATTATATATATTATCTACTTAAATAATATTCTAGTATTTACTAAAACTAAAGAAGATTATATAGAAATAGTAAACACAATGATGAGTTAATTAGTAATTATAAAGCTTTATACTAACTTAGAGAATTATAAATTCTATATATTAATAATTGAGTCTTGAGGTTTTAGTATTTCTTTTAAAATTATTATAATAGAAGAGGGGAGAATATTAATAATTAAAACGTAACTACTATTGATAAGTATATGGAAGATTTAAAGCTTTTTAAGATTTATAGAGCTCTATGAGAAATTTATTTAGGGTTGTTTTAAAATATATATTAAACTTACTATGAGCTAACTAAATAAATAAAGAAAAGAAGAGATAATAACTATTAGAATAGTTAGTGTTTATAAAAGTCTATAGAATAGATTTTATTATAGAATGCTATAGAAGGCTCGAGATTCCAGTAGATTTTCATAGGGATTTCCTAATAGAAATCACGAGGATTTCCCTAGGATTTCCTATTAGAAATTACTAGGATTTCCTATAGGATTTCTCTAGGATTTCCTACTAGATTTCCTGGAGAATTCCTAGTAAAAATACCTTAGACATCTAGGTAGATTCTTTATAGAAATAGAAGAATTATTAGCTTTCATACTATTATTTTACTAGTACCAAAGTGCAACAGATTTACTTAAATATTTATTTCATAGTACTTCAACCTAACTTTCTTAATTTATATAACAATAGATACTTCGAATTGTATTATAAACCTTGTAATTATCTAATTAGAAGAAGGATAGTAATAACTACTGATTTACTTCTTTTTAATTTAAAAAGAATAGAGTTAAGATATAATATATAACTAAACTACTAACTATCTATAAAATGATATTCATATAGAAATACTACTTTATAGTATCAAATTACTTTTATTACTAATTACTTAAACTACTAGTATCTAGTAGTAAAGTTCTAGTTTTATAGCTATTAAATAAGATATTTTAAAATACATTATTGTCTAATTATGTTACTAATTATTGGCTCAAAAAATTAAACTTAGTTAATAATCCATTAAAGTAATCAGATTATTAATTTATAAAAAGAAAAACCTAAGAAGTTAGGAGTATTTGTCTAAAAGACTTCTTAAGCTAGTTTTTAGATAGAATAGTAATAATATTTCTCTAAAGTTAAAAGTTATTAGTAAACCTAGAAGATATTATTCTAAAGAAATTAGAAAGAATATTAGAAGAAGAAACCTAATAAGTATTAAAATAGATTACTATAAATAGAAGAGAACGATTATCTTACAAAGATAATAGTGAGTCTACTAATAAAAAAGGAGGAATAAGATTGTAGAGTTATTAGGAATAACACGCTCAAGAGATAGAATTTATACTAGCTAAACATCAGACGCTAGCGCTATTTTTATAAGTTTCGCCCTAGTTAAACTTTGAAATAAAGTTTCACATAATATATATAGCTATACTCAACTATATATAATATATACTAGATTTTACCCCCTAATTATATGTAATAATTGAGAGTCTTATGAGACTTAAGAACTACTAGGCTAAAAGTATATATTATAATAATTTAATATATCTAGAAATATTAAGATATCTACAGAAAATACCTTTTTTAGTCTTTAAAACAGCTAATTCGTAGTTTATTTAATATAGTATCTTTTAAATAGAAATTAAACCTTGAAACTTATAGGATTGCTTTAATTTTGAAATACCTATATATTACAACTTCTTTTTAGATGTATCTTAAAGGCTATTCTTAAGTGACTATCTAAAAGTTAAATAGTATTAATAGATTTTTAAAATATTTAAACTACGTATTTTTCAGGGTTTGATTCCTATAGAAGTAAATCAAAAGGAAGATTGATAACTCTTAATAGATACTAATAAACAAATTTATATAAAATGTATTATAGACTTTATAAAGAAAAGTCTAAAAACTTATATGATTTTCTATAATTTCTATATTTTGAGAACTTAAGAATATTGATATAAGTATTTTAAATAAACCTATATAATAGCTCAAATCTTTAAATATATAAATAAGACTTTTTAATATTAGTAATATTTTATAGAAGAAGATATAGCAATTTAAACTACTAATTCTTATAATTATTTCAACATTATAGATAACTTATACTTCTAAAATACTATTTTAATATATTATGGGATACTTCAGTTTTCTGGACTGAAATATTTTATTATAAGAATAGTAATTAAAATGTAATTTTAGAAGTAATAAGATATTATATATAAGGCTTTAGTAGTTGACTATGTTCTTTCTATTATTAAAGTATTTTATTTAGTTACCTTTACTTTATATTTAGAATAGTATCTAAGACTTATACTTTATATATAGATTTAACTATAAATTCTACCTAATAGTAATACTTATACTAATCCTAACTTATTACTAATTAAAATAGTAATAAGACTACTTATTAACATAGATAAGTCTACTTCTAATTCTAATATATAATTCTATAATAATAGAAAACTTTATAATAATAATTCGAGAGAGTTCAGTTAAAGCTAGAACTTAATATATATAGCTAAAAGTAATTATTAAAATTATAAAGTTAAAAATATTTATATACTTCTTAAAAATAGAATAAAATAGAATATTTAGTAGAAGCTAGCTATAAGAGATACTTTAGTAATACTTTAATAGTATTATAATAAACTTAAAGAGTTTATACTTAAGGTAAAAACTCTTCACTAGATTAAGGGGTAGTAGTTATATAAAATCCTAATAGTAATATCTTATATAAATCCTAAAGCTTAAGTTTATAATATACTTCCTACTATCTTTCTATCCTATTACTACAATAATATCTAATATTAATAACTTTAATAATATACTAGTAATATCTAGCTATTTAAGCTAACCCGATTAATTAGAAAAATCTATTTAAAATATTTCCTCTAGATACTATTAATATCAGATAGTCCTATTAATAAGGAAACTCAAATATTATTAATATTAAATAGTCTTATTAATAAGAAAATTCATATTATATTTATCCTAAGTAATCCTATATTATATTCCTCTTATTATTAATCTATAAGAAACCTCTTTTTTTCCTCTTTAAATTGAATTATTCTTTCCTCTTTAGAGTTATATAACTTCTTATTTTATACTTATTATAATACTATTATTTTACTATCTTTCTATTTATACTTTCCTTTTTTATATTTCTTTTAATATTATATTTACTTCTATTACTACTAGATCTGGACTTCTTAATAATAACCTTTCTTATTACTATACCCTTTCTAAGCTTAATATTTATACCTATAGTAATTATATTATTAATAGTGATTCTAATAATAATAAGAACTAGCCTCTTAATATAATTATTTCTATTTATTTTAATTATTATTCTAAATATAATAAGAGTAACTTCCCCTAGACTTATATATTAAGTTATAGTTAATTCTATTATAAATATCTAAAGTTAAAAAATAAGTATAAATAGGATTTCTATTCTTTTACTACTAATCTTAAGTTATATACTACTAGCTACTAAATGAATATCCTAATTATATTTAGTAAATATGTTATTACTTTTATAGTCCCTATTATTAATAATAAAAGTAGCTCTAAAGGTTATTATAGTTCTTTCTATCTTTTCACTAGAATTCTCTACTAAGGTCTAATATTATAATAACGATTTTTACTATACTTAATAAATACTTCTAGCTTATATTATTACTATACTTATTATTCCTTCTTTTTATACTAAAAGTATTCTTATACCTACTTCTATTTTTACTCCTCAATAAGTCTTTACTAACTTTAGTAGTATTATTTAGATAATAATAAATCTTTCTTCCTCCCTTTTTCTATTTTCTTTATACTGATTTTCCTATAATAAGATATCATAATATATTCTAATAGTCATATTATATCTTATTCATATTATAATTATATCCTGAGTTTTATTAATACTAATTCACCTATTTACTATTACTATAATACTATTAGTCCTTATTAATACTAATAATACTTTATTTTTAAACTAGTATTATTTATTATACTTTCTAATAATAAAGAAGAAGGAAAATAAAATAATAATAAGGGAGAAGAAGACTTCTAGAAGTATAAAGAAGAATAAGATAATACTAATCCTTTTATTTAATTTATTGATTTAATACTTAAGGGGTGAATTGAATAGTAATTTATATACATCTCCTATAAGTTATTATATTACCTAGTTTATAGCCTATATAGTCTTTTATTATTAATAAGTTAATATTAATTTATTACTCTTTTTAATATCTCTATATTATAATTCAAATTATAATATAACTTTATTATTAGTAAGGCTCTTTAAAGGCTCTTAGATGAGAATATTTTGATTCTTCTATTTAGCTAGTATATTATAATTATAGGTCTATCCTAAAGTAATTTTTACTACTAGTATCTCTTCAACTTTATATTCTTTATAGGCTTTATTATTCTTTTTAGTAGAAATAAGGATAAAGTTAGAATATATATCTATATATTATTATAATAATAATAAGCTATCTTCTACTTATTTAATAAGATCAATATAGAATATTAGGTAGATACCTATAGGGATATCTGATAATATTCAGTAAATTTAATATATTAATAATTTAGTATTAAGAAGCTACCTAATCAAACCTCTTATTTAGTTAATTTACTTTAATATACTATAGTAATAACTATACTTTATCCTTAATTTAAAACTTCTCAGCTACTTATCACATCTTATTAGTACTTATTTTATTATGAACTATATACACTAAGGGGACATTAAAAACGGTCAATGGCCAAAAAACACGAATTTCACACCAAAAATCGCCAAAAACTCGATTTTCAATTCGCAAATACAAAAAAGAAGTTAGAAATCTAAATATACCAAATTATATATATAGATTGGTCATAAAAGTTTATTTAATATATAACAAATATAGAGGTTTTAAATCTATATATAAAGTGATATTTAAAGTTAAGAATTCACTAGTCTTGAAGTTTTAGCTTTAAGGCATATTACAGGGCATTTAGTAGATGAAATCTAGCTTAAAACCTTAAAAGTCAACTTTATGATTTTCTAGTATTATTATAGATATTTAGATTTTCATGAGATTTAGATATATATATCTTTTACTATTTATCAAGCTATATTTAAAATCTGGTAGTCTTTAGTCCTATAGTACTTTAAATACTTATGTTTCAAAAGATTAGGATTAGTGGATTTTTGGTGAGGATTTCGTCGTCGACCGTTTTTAATGTCCCCTCACTGTATATATTATTATTATTTAAGCTATAGTAATACTATCCTTAAAGTAAAATAAAGATATTAAAACCTATTTTAAATTAGAATAAGTAATCTATTCTACCATTAGAAAGTATAAAATAAGTATAATACTAAACTTATTTAGAAACCTATTTAAACTAGTCTTCATAACTAAAAAACCCCTATTATTTAAAACTAACTAATATATAGTAAGATAGGCTAAGTAATTTAACTAAAAGAAAGTAATATATATTTATAAGAATATTTAAATCTCAAGTATTACTCTTTCTATCCTACTATCTCTCTAGAAGTAGAATAATATTAATAATAACTATTATACCCCTATTAACTAATATAATATTATCTAAAAAATACTAAATTAATTTAAACTATAATTCGTAATAATTAATATAGGAAAGTTATAGAACTACTACTAGATATCTTAGAACCTCTTTATATAAGCTTTAGTAATAATAAATATTATAACTTTTAACTAGATATATTTAAATAGCTAATTCATAACACTATTAAAAACCTAAAGTCTCTTTTTCTAATACATAGTAGTTTTATTATAAGATTAATAGAAACTTATAATTAAAACCTATTAGGAATTAATAACAGTTATAATAAACTTTAATAATACCTATAACTTTCATATAAATACTAATAGATATTATATATTTAGATAAAGTATTTAAGATTTTTAATATATTATCTTAATACTAATCCTATAAGAATACTATAAATGTTAAATTAATATTAAAGTAATTTAGGACTGGGGAGTTATAAACTATTTGGAGGATTATAATTATTAGTAGTTTATACTTAGGGACTTAAGCCTAGCTTTAGTATAGTAAAGTACTATTCTTCTTTATTATATAATCAACTATTTATATCTATATTAAAACTTCTAGTAGGAATATCTTTACTACTTAATAAATAGTATCTAAGCGAATTCTGTATATTAATACTACTATAATTACCTAGTTCTATAGTATTAGTAATATAATGCTTTAGAATATAATATATCTATCTAGTAACTTACTATTAGTATACTAAGAAGTATTTTCTATTTATATAATTCCCTTTTAACTTCTTTCTATCTATATATTATAAATTAGAAATATTAAGGAAAGTTTACTTTTACTTTTAAAGTTAACCTAAAGAAATTAGAAAACTTATATTAAGAGTTTTAGTTCTATTACATTATTTTAGCTTTATTAGGAGAAAGTATTAAGACGTCTTATAAAGTAGTTTAAATAGTACTTTAAAATGAAACTACATTCTAATAATTTTCAGCTTATTTAGTTTATTACTTTAAGATAAACCTTAAGCTGATAAAGTATTCGAAAGTCTTATAATTAAATAGCATAATAAATAGCTCTACTATACTTTATAACTCTACTTACTATATTCTTAAATATAATATAACTACTAGTAGCTCTTTACTATAAATAATATAATTCTACTAAATTAAAATAAGTCTAATTAAATAATAGGTAACTAATTGTAATATACTATCAACCCGCTTGACGTAGTAGTTCAACGTCTGGCTGGCTTTTACTGTTTTACGGCAAGAGCAGTAGGTTTGAATCCTGCGGCGGGCAACTGCGACCGGTGGCCATATGCCTTCTAGTTGCGCAAACTAAGCGTGGCAACCGCTATCAGTTGTTGGCTCTTGCCAGCAGCTGTAAGCAGCTGGCGACTGTTGACGGCTGCTGACAGGCGTCACCAGCTGGCTGGCATCGGTGTCACGTGTCTCACTGCGATCCCCTAAAGGGTAACTGCGATGGATAGGGGCATGTACATACCTTCCATTTGTCAGCCATCGTATTAACCAACCGCGTTTGCTGCCTGAGGTTTCCTCCGTTTAAATAGTTCCTCAGCACCAGTAGTATCTAGAGGGTAAATGAGGCAAGAGCCGACTACTGGGTGTAGCTTCCTTTAAAGGGTTCCCGAGAGGCATGTGACTTTAAATAGATTAAAGACCTTCAATACAACTACATAATATACTATTCTTATCTTCTTATAAAGAATAACTATTTAATATTATTTTTAAATAATCTATTTTTATTACTATATATTACTCTAAATCCTATTAAGTTATAACTAGTTTTAAAATAAAGATAAACTTAAGTATTTTGAATACATATTAGTATATAATATCCTAAAGAAATAAGAGTTCTT
This sequence comes from Colletotrichum orbiculare MAFF 240422, assembly GCA_000350065.2. Classification (NCBI taxonomy): domain Eukaryota; kingdom Fungi; phylum Ascomycota; class Sordariomycetes; order Glomerellales; family Glomerellaceae; genus Colletotrichum; species Colletotrichum orbiculare. The sequence continues at coordinate 1,565,769 of AMCV02000006.1, forward strand.
TTTATATTAGCTATATAAAAAGTTCTATTAAACTAGAGAAATAATTGACTAAATAATAATAGAAATTTATAATACTAAAGAAATTCTAAGTATTATAGATATTCTTTAGGACTTCCTATTTCTATATAGCCTTACCCTTTTTAGAATTATTAAAATACCCTTCCTTACTTTAATAATAAAACTTAAATACTTAATCTATTTCATGAAGAATTCGTATTTCTCTAGATCTAAATATAACCAACCCCTTATAACTACTTAAACACTTATTTAACTTTATTTTTATAATTACTCTTTAACTTATAACTATAAATAAAAGTTTTATCTAAATAAATTATAATAACATTATTAAGAATACTTTAAAATATACTATTAATCTAATATTAAAATATTATAAGTATATACATTAGTCTAAAAAGAGTAATAAGCTATATAAATGTGAAGGGTTGGATTTAGGTTTGTTTAACTATAAGTAGTGTAAAATACTGTTTATTTAGAACTAAGGAGTAAAAGAGAAGTTTTTATAAATACCTAGAAAGGTCTATATATATAGTATTACCTAGGGTTTATTAGGATTCTATTTAGATAGGAGGATTATTATTAGATATATAAGTATAGCTCTAGTTAGTTATCTAGGTATAACTTATAATATTACTCCTTTCTTCTCTAGTTACTACTTAGCTATAAGCTATAAGCTAGGTTCTTATTATTATTTACTATTAGCTTATATATCTCTTTATATTACTTTAATATTATTATATTTATAATAGTATTAACTTGCTTTCATTTAAAGCTTATATATTTCTTTTATTTAAATAGGGTTTTTAGTAGTATTCTTTGCCTATTTGGTGCGTTTTTATAGTGAAAATATCTTTCATTAGCTATTTAGTTTTTCTATTATTATTTATTAGTAGTAGTAATTAGCTATGAGTAATTATTTATTTAGGTAGGGGATTAGTAGTGGCTTTCTAGAGGATGTTTATATAGAATTATAGGTAGATAGACTTTAGTATATTTAGTTTAATAATATATAGTAATAAGATTTCTACCATTATATATTTATAGTATAAATAAGTTAGTTTTTAGTTTAGTTTTAGTAATTTATAATTAGAGATATTTAGTTATATTTTGCTACTAATTTAGTACTAATTAGTATGGAATTAGGTTCTATTTGTTTAAATTTCTGATTTATACTACGTTACTGCTTTATTAGTATGGATATATATTATTACTAACTATATTTTCTTAACTAATTTATAAGTAGTACTTTTACTACTATTAGGTACTAGTGCTATTGTTTTAAGTATTAGGATAAAGTTAATATAATAATTATAGTTTATAAATAAAAGTATTATTCTTATAGTATTATACTACTAGTTATAGAAGGCTAGTTATATGATAAGTAGTAGTTTGTCCTAATTATCTTATAAGTAATATATAAATATTTTTAAGATTACTTAGATTTTCTAATTATACTATTTTGTAGTTCTATCTATTTAAACATAGTAGCTAGTACTTAATAGGTAATAGAATTCTTTCTAGAAGTAATTTATCTAGTTAGCGTTTTTATTATTTATAATAAAGTATTGTATACTATAGAATTTATAATACTAGTTAAAGAGTTACTAGGTATAAGTTTCTATTTCTATAATAACTATTTTCTTAATATAAGGGTTTTATTTAATTGGTTTATAATAACTTAGAAGTAGTAATTACTTTGTCTTTTTATAAGGAGTAGGTTAGTAATAAAATTTATTAATAGATTAAAGTATAATTTGTTAGATATTAAGAAGGATTTTAGGAATTCTTTCTTTACTTATTTCTAGATATAGATTCTCCTATATGTATGATTGTTATATTTGACTTAATAGATATTCTAAGATTATTTAGATTAGAAGAATTACTAGTTTATAATTTCTAATATATTATTATATTTTAGGTATTTTATAAGAGAGGAATTATATAATTCCTATATTAGTCGAATCCTAAGTTTTATAAGAAAGCTATTACTATTTTTACTACTTAGTATTTATAGTTTATTTTAAAAGGTAAGTTGTCTTATTATATTAAAAATATATTTAGTAATTCATTTCTTAATCTAGAAATTAGGGGGAAAGCTATATTCTTCTTATTGGACTACTATAAAAACTTATTAATATAAGAAGTCTTTTTTAATAATATAATCTTATATTTCCTATAGGTCTAATTCCTCCTTAAAGACTTAAATATTAATAATATCTATATATTTTATTTGAATTTTTATAAGGATAGTAGTATTTAGGATAATTTATATTATTTATCTTTATTACTTCTTATTATTCTATCTTTTACGAGTATCTTACTTCTTTTTAGAAAAAGTATCAGAAGTTACTACTTAAGTATCTAACTAGTATTTAAAGTAGAAGTTATATTAAGATAATTCTTCTACCTACTAATTCTACTTCTTAGTAAATTATTATTTATTTATAAATATTTAAAGTTTTTATAGCTAGTAAGGATTTTAAATTCTTTAGTATTCTATAGTTCTATTTTCTATACTTATAAGTAAGTTAGTATTATAAGGAGTTCTTTATTATAAATAGGATAGTTGAATTTTATTAAGGTTGGATATTAGGAGTAGAAGGTTACTAAGTATTTTATTCTAGTTTTATTATTCTGAATTAATATATTATTCAAGGTAAATTTAGAATAATTAGTTTTTATTATAATTAGAATATTAACATTAAATATTTATAGGACTGGTTTTATAATGAAAAGGTATTTTAATATAAGGAAAGCTTCTTATTATTTTAGTCTTTAGTTAAAAGGTATATATTTTTAGGTTAGATAGTTTACAGATATTATAATAGTATTATGTTATAATATAACGATTTTATAGTAATTTATAAATCTATGGAAATTATAAATATTCTTTAGTAATCTAAAGAGTAGTTAATTAGTAATAGTTTCTAATTTCTCTAGGTTATATAAGAGGCCTTTCTTAATTAATATGATAAATCTAATATATTCAACTATTATAATAGAGAATTCGTATTTCTTAGGATCTAGTTTTATTTTTATATTAATAAGGTAGCTAAGTATTTAGTAGATCTTTTCTTTATATTCCTATTATTTACTATTAGTATAAATAAAGATATTATTAATATATATTATTATAAAATTTTCTAGGAAGTATTATAAGTAATTATTAATATATTATTAGAATATAATAGGAGTACTAATAAGCCTAAAGGGGTATACTATTTATTCAAAGAAATTGTTATATATCTAGAAAAATATTATTTCTTAATCTATTTTATTAATTCTAATTTTATAGAATATAGTAATAATGTTAAATATAGTATATTAGTCAGTTACAATAATTCTTTAGAAAACTTTTAATATAAAAGAAAAGAAGCAGTAATAGTTTTTATAATTATATTAAAAGTTCTATAATTTATACAGAAGTGTATTTTTCTACCTAGTTTTTTTATAAAGAGGATTAGAGTATTAGTAGAAGGATTATCTATTTTAATAAATCTTTTATTAAGTAAGTTTTCTAAAGTCTTCTTAAGTATTAAAAATTCTTCTTATAATATATTATAGAGGGGTTTTTATAAGAGGTTATGTTCCTATTTCTTATTATTAGGGATTAATAGAATATAATAGTTTATTCTTAGTTAGCTAGGGATAACTAATATATTATATTTAAATAGAAGAAATTTAGAAATTCTTTTAATATATTTATAAGCATATAATCTTTTAAGTCTACTTCTACTTTAGGGTTAATATTTTCCTAATATTTATTGGATTAGTAGATATAACTTAATAGAAGTTTAACATCTTATTAATATGTTGTATAATATGCTAATAGATAAATATAAATAAATTAGTATTAAATAGGCGGGCTAATTAGATCTTTTTAAGTTTTACTAGCTTATCTTAATATTCTAAATAAATTATTATATTATTTTTCTTATAGGCTATCTATTAGGTTTTAATATTGTAATTAATATAGTTATCTTCTATTAATAGCTATTTGAAGTATAGGAGTAGTTACAGATTTCTTATAATATACGTATAGATTTTCTATATATAATTATTAATCTCTAGTATTAAAATAGTTACTTCTTAGGTATTATTAAGTAATAATTTAGTAGTATATTTTCTTATCTATCTTTTTAACTTATTAATTAGTAAGAAGTAAAGTTCTTTTATAAAAGAAGTATTAATAATAGTATAAATATTATAGTTTGTATTAATAAGTATATTAATAGAGTAACTTCTATTCATTTTAGTTTGGATAGTAGTTAATTATTAGTTACTTACTTATTCTTTTTCTTAGTATATTTTCTATCTTATTATTTCTATATCTATTAGTTTTAAAGCCTAATTTCACTTTAGAGTTATTCTTTTTTTAAATCCTTATTATTATTAAATAGGAGAATACCATCCTTCTAATTATCTTTAGTACGATTTATAATAGCTGTAGTTTTTATGACTTTTATAGTAGTTTTCTTATATTCCTATATTATATAGTTTTTATAAATATAGTTTTCTTCATTATACTTATAGTATTAGTAGGTATCTTAGTAGTTTTTAGTATGTTTTTTAGAAGTAGAAGAAGAACTATTAAAGTTTTAGTATTATTATTACTCCTTAATTATTCTAATTATTATTATATTACTTTCTATATTATAAATAGTAGGTTTCTAGTAGAGTAACTAGTAGTAGGTAGGCGTCTTTGTTATATATTTAAATTTCTAAGTTATATTTTAGATTTCTAATAATTAGGGTTTATATTTAGTAAGAAGGTTAATTATAATAAATAGTTTTTTAAGGTAGGGGAGTAGTGTAGTTTCTAGTATGGAGATTTAAACTATATCTAGCTATATATACTTTTTAGTATTAACTAGAAATCTCTTAAATTATAATAAAATAGTAGTTGGATATTCTTTTTATTAGAAATTCTTTAGTTAGGTAATAGTATAAAGTTAGTTATTTCGGTTTAGATAAGTCTTATTAAGGTAATTTATAAAATTGTCGAGGTTATAGGAGTATTCTAGTTTTCTAGTTATATAGAAGGTTTTAACTATTTATTAGGGATTAAAGTTTAAATAGGAGTAGATTAAGTATTAGTATTTCTAATTATTATTAAAGAAGCAGTAATTAATTTTAAGTTTAGCTTTTATCTACTAAGTTTAAATTTAGTATTCTTTTTACTTCCTTAAAAACTTTAGAAGTAGGAGAAGAAATCTTTTTACTAATTAGTTATGAATAGAGGCATAGCAGTATTATTAACCCTAAGGGTTAATATCTTAATAGATATCATTCTAAGGGTTGTTAAGGTATCTTATTATAAGTTAGAAGTGTTTGTTATAATAGTTATTTAGGAGTTGTTATTTGTTATAGTATTTTGTTTTATTAATTTATGTAATATATAAACTTATTAATCTTCTAGTAGAAAAAGTTTAAAATATATTATAATTACTATTAAAGTAGTTTTTTTATAAGGTTATTACTTATAGGAATACTTTAGAAAGTTCTAATATTTTTTATTACTTTTTCTATTAGTAAGTTAGTTGCCTATTGTATAGTATTATATCTTAGGGGTTTTACTTAATTAAATTATATACTTAACTAGTAGGAAGCTATATTCTATTTAATATTATTTATATAGTAAGTAAAACCGAGTTCTAAATATATAAAGGATTAGACCTAGGCCTATTTAACTATAGGTAGTATAAAATACTATTTATTTAGAATTAAGGGGTAAAAGAGAAGTTTTTGTAAATATTTAGAAAGGTCTATATATATAGTATTACCTAGGGCTTACTAGGGTCCTACTTAGGTAGAAGGGTTATCATTAGATGCTTAGGTATAGCCCTAGCTAGTTATTTAGGCGTAGCCCGTAATAATAAATAAGTTAAAATATTTCTAAAAAGTAGTTTTATACTTATCCCACTCTATAATCTAGATCTTATAAAAAGCTATATAGATATCTATTTTTATAAACTATATTATTTGAAATAATAAGTATGATATCTCCTTAATTAATAATAAGAAGTAATAGTTATAAGTACTAATAGTACTAATAGTTTAATAATTTATATAAAACTACTATTTTCCCCTAGGCGTTTTAATAAAGAAAATAGATATCCTAATTATAAATAAACTTATTTAAACTATACCTTTATCTATTAGATCTATAATTTAATATTAGACTTCAAATAAGTATTCCCTTAGTATATTATAAAATAACTTTTATAATAAGTCTTATTTAATCCTATCTCAATTCTTCTTAAAATAAATATAATAATTAAAAACCTCTTGATAAAATAGAAAACTAGTAACCTTATTCTTATTAAAAAAATCCATAAAGAAAGTATAAATAGTAAATACTATAAATATTAGCTAATCTAATATGACTAGTAATATAGCTACTAGAGTTATATTAATCTATACTAAGTTAATTACTAACTACTTATATCCCCCCTCTCTTAAACTATATAATATTATAATTAGTAGTTTAATAAAATCTATAAATCTGTTTATATATATTTCTTTTAATATATTACTAATAGGTTAAATAAGTAGACTACTAATTATACCTATTTTTAACTTATTCTTTATAAGATCTTAAATAACTCTTCTATATTATAATTATAACTTCTCAGAAATAACTAGGCGTATTATTCTTAGAATTATATAAAATAAAACTTTAGCTATCTAATTATTTAGGTTAATATATACCCTAATTATTATAATAATATAAATTTCCTAATTAGCACTTAGGATATTACCCAACTAGTATAATTATAGTAATATAATTAATATAAAATTCTACTATTTTATAAATTCCATACTAACTACTTTATAAAAATTATAACTACTATTAATTTAAATAGAAATAGAAGACTTATTACTTATTAATATAGAAACCAAAAAAAGCAGCTTATCTATTTATCTCTATATTTCTTTAGTCTTATCTATTATTATAATATTATTATGAATAGTTATACTAACTTACCCCCTAGGAAGTTTCTTCTAGAAAGCTGAATCTCTTCCTGATTATCTATAATCCCTTCATCTAACTATAAAGCCTAAGTCTCAATATTAGAAACTATTAGTAGGTAGATAAAGTATAATTTATATTTAGTAATAAAATAGTCCTTAGTATTATAGTATATATAGATACTAGCCTATATATATACTCGGATAATTAGCAAATCTACCTATCTAGCTTTATATATACTTATAATAAGAATTAATTAAAATTTACTAGTAATAGTTACTTATTTATTCAACTTTTTATAGTAGGAAAGAGTAATATTATAATAGTATTATATTAGTATTAGAATCACTTAGGCTACCTCTATACTTATTATTTATATATTTCTATTCTAATTAACTATTAGTTCTAGCTAAAATAGAAACTATAATTTATTATAATTCTATAACTCTATATTAAGAATGTCAAAGTTTATTATTATTATATAGTAATACTAAATTATAGTATAATAGTTTGTCTAATTAATATTATAACTAATAGTAGTTATTTAAATTTAATAAGGAAAAGTTAATTAGAAGTAGTTTAATTAGATATCCCCTATTTAGGAATATCCCCCTATTTATCTTACAACTAATTTAAATTTAATAGAATACTTAGTAAATATCTATTTAAACTCTTAATAAAAGTAGTAAATCTTCTTAAAAACCTAAGTATTATAATAAGAGTTCTTATAGTACTTAGTAAGGTACTAAAAGAATATATTAATATCTTAATTATACTAAAACTTCTATATTATATAAAAGCTATTAACTTATATTTAAACTTTAAGTAATAGACTAATTTATAAGAATTACTAGAAATCTCCTAATTTTCTAATAAAAGTCCAATCAACTTCTAACTTATATTATATAGTTATTCTCTATATAAGAAAATAGAAATTATTACTATTCAAAGAAGTACTAATAGAAACTAATTTCTTCTTTATATAAAATACTTATATTATTTATAGAACTACTTTAGAATTCTATTAGAACTATATAAAAACTTCTTAGAAAGATTAATTTTTATCTTCTATTGAATTAATCTATTATTATTCTATTAGAACTCTTATTAGGAGTTTTATAGTATTAACATTTATCATTACTTTTTACTATTTTCTATTTCTTTTATATAATCTACTATTTACTATTAAGTTAAATTGAAATAAGAAGTTTATTAATATTAGAAATTAGTTATAAAGAATACTTTAGTAATACTATAATAGTATTATAATAAATTTGAAGAATTTATACTTAAGGTGAAAACTCTTTACTAGACTAAGGGGTAGTAGTTGTATAGAGTCCTACGAGTAATATCCTATATAAACCCTAAGGCTTAGGTTTATAATAATATTAAAAGCTAGCTATTCTATAATCTATTACGTCTTTATAACCTTTATAATAGAATTAAAATCTCCTCGAAATCTATATAACTATTTATGAAAAGATAATTATAAGATAAGTATAGAGATATCTAATTATAAGTATTATAATTAAAACTATTAAAACATTGGATTAAGTCTTAATAAAATTACTCTGAATATTATAATTAATAGGTAGCTTATGACTAGTTAGAAGAAGATTATCTAGGTATCTTATAGGTTGTAATATTAAGCTAATAATATTAAAAATTAAGTATTAATAAGAAAATATCTTAATATTAAAACTTTGTTATAATACTAATTATTAGATATTTTAGAATATTATAATACTATAAATATAGGGGCTTTGAAAGTTATCTAATTATATTAACAATATCTATATCTATATATAATAATAAATAAAAGAGTATTAAGAGATAGTAATATAAGAATTCTATTTTAATTTCATAAGTAGTAGTAATACATTTAGTTTTAAATAAGATATTATTAAACAGATAACAGAAAATAAAAACGATAAGAATAGTAATATAAGCAATTTAGAATAATATTAGAATATACTTTATAGTTATAGAGGTAGCTTATAGGAAGAAAGATAGAAATATATTAAAATATACTCCTTATTATATATAGTAATATAATAAGAATACTTCTTATTAATATTTCGAATAGTAAGTAGAAATGGGAAAAAAGAAGTAGTAGAAATATATTAGTAGTCTTATAGTAAAAAAGAGTAGTAAGATGTAGTTAGATAGCTTCTAAATCATTATAAAGTAAAAGTAATAGGAGTAGGAAATAGAATATATAAAGTTATTACTATTATTATTATTATTAATTATTAAAGTATAAGAAGTATGTATTAACTTAATAGCTTCCTTCTTTAAAGTAGTAGCTCTTTTTTAAGTAGGAATAAGAGTAAGAGGAAGTAGTAGGGGAATAAAGATAGGAGTAGTAGAAGTAGTAAGAATAGTAGGAATAAATATTATAATTATAATTATTATTATTTTTAACAACCTATTAACAAAGTTATTAATAAAAAAGAAAATGAGGTTAACGTATATGTAAAATTAAAAATTTGAATAATAAAAAAAGCTTTCTCTTAATTAAAAGTAGTTACGAGTTTCTTTAGAATAAACAATAGTAAAATGAATAATAAAAAGATTTTCTATAAGTTACTAAAAAGAATAATAAGAATAGTAATAAGAATAATATTAGTCTCTAAAGTAAGAAGAAGTATAAAGTATATAGTACGAAAATCTAATTAGTAAAAATAATATTCTATAGAATAAATAAAAACAAGAGATTTATAGGTAGTTATTAGGAGAGGTTTAGTATAACTTCTATAAAAGTAAAGAAACTATAATTATAATTGTTAAAAGGTAGGTAGGCAGGTAGCCTACATCTAGTAAAGTGATACCTTATGTTAAAGGTATATATACTAGATATTCTTAGGGAAAGAGTATATAGTATAAAAGAGTGAATAATAGTTATATTCAGTAAAAGAGTGTTGTAGTTAGTTGATCTAATTACATGCTAAAAGAGAGTATAAAAACCTTCTTTTATAGTACTACGGTTAATTCTAGAATATTCTAATTAGTAATTATTAGAATATTCTAGTATATAGGCTTATGTTAGTAATTACATATATAAATATTAATTACTAGTAAGTACCCTGTAAAAGAATGAGGTAGAATATTCTACTAAATATTTAATAGTAAGTCGAGTACTACTATAGGGTAAATACCTATAGCTTAGTATTTTAATACCCCTTCTTTTACTTTATAGTAATAAAAGATAAATAAGTGAAAAAGTAGGTAACTAGTACCTTATAAAAACAATACCTAAATAAGTACCCTATAGAATAATAGGTACTATAAGTAACTAATCTGGATACCTTATAAAAAGTATTAAGGTACTAATAACAATCTATAGTACCTAAAGAAATATACTTAAATTTAGATATTAGTATTATAATATAGAATAATAATACTAAAAATAGGTTAAGAATCTTAGTAAAATTACTAAGTATTTATAGTACTAGTAAAACCTATAAGCCTAAGAAATTCAGTGAATTTAGAGCTAGGAAGAAGTTTAATAAGTCTATTAGTAGGCATTTTAGAAGTTGATAAATATCGAACTTCTATATTACTAAATAAAATTTCTTATTAAGTGAAAAAATAGTCTATAGCTATATATTTAATATACTAATAATACTTTAGGTTATAAGCTAGAGCTAAAGCCTTATTATTATTAGTATAAATAGTTAAAAGTTTTATAGGAATATTTAGCTTTATAAAAAAGCCTTATAACTATTTAGTTTTTCTAATAGTTTCCTATAGACTATTAAATTCAGTTTTAGTAGTAGATAAAGCTACTATAGATTATTTTTTTCAATTTCCACGAAATAAGACTACTATTTATAGTAAATAAATAGTTTCTAGTAGATTTTCAAGTATTATAATAACTAGCTTAATCTAAATTAGTATAACTTATTAAATTTATAATAGGGCCCCCTCTATAAGTAAGTACTAAATTAGTAGTAATAGATAGATATCTAAATATACTTATAACTATTTTTAATAGTTTTTCAGTAGGTTTATATAGAAACCTACTGATAAAAGTTACTAAAAAAACTAAATTAGGCTTAGTTATAACTATAGTATATATAAAGTTACTAACTAAGTACTAATACTATTATAATAAATCCTTATTAGAATTATAATTAGGATTTTCTTCTATAAGAGATAAATCTTTTAAAACCCTAGGATTAAGAGGGAATTTAAAAGACTTTATAGTAGTTAAATTATTCTTAGATAATAACTACTTAATATAGTAGGCCTAAGATACTTATAGAATTTTTTAAACTTAATTTCAAATTATATTAAACTTTAAAAATATAATATTTCTCCTAAATCTTCTATATTAATAAATCTTCTAAGGGAAGATTTAAATTTAGTTATAATAATTAGATTTGTTCTAAAAATTAAAAAATCATCTATATAAATAACTAAATAAATAGGATTTTTAGAGTTATTATTATAATAAGTAGCCTTATCGGATTTTAAAAATAAAAATCCTAGATCTTATAGAATTTTCCAAATTTTCTTTTACTACTATTTAAAACTCTATTTAAATCTATATAAAACTTTAAGTAGTAATAAAACTTGATCTATAGTAAGATCAAACTTTATAATATTTAAATTAGGAAATTTTTTGAAAAATTTAATAAGGAGTAGTTAAGAAATTTTAATATAAATCTCTTCCTCTAAATCCTTAAATAAAAAGGCTCTAACTATATTAATATAATAGATCTCCTAGTTTTTAGCTATAGCTATAGCTAAAAAAACTCTAAAAGTAACTAGATTAAAGCCTATAGTAAAAATCTAGAAATAATCTATACTATATTTTTACTAAAAGCCTTTAACTACTAAATAGGTTTTATATTTATTTATAGTTTTATCTAGGTTAAGCTTACACTTAAAAACCCATCTTATAGCTATAGGTTTTTTATAGGATTTTTATTATAAAGCTATTTAGTAGCAATAGCTTTAAAAACCCCTTAATTAATTAGCTAGCTAATTTTAATATAAATAACCTTAAGCTAATTATCTCTTTTAGTACTATTTAGAACCTATTTTAATATTTAAAGCTCTAAATAAATAGTAAAAGTATAGGGTATAGAAGACTTTCTAAGAAGTAAGGCTTCTATAATCACTATAATAAGCTTTAAATCATTAATACTAGAGTTTGAAATAATAGAAAATATACTCCTATTATAGTATTAACGAATTTAAAATAAGCTATAAATATTAATCTAGATTTATAAGGTCTAGTTAGTATAAAAATAAGAGTAATTTTAAAAGTATCCTTATAGGATATAAAAGAGCTTTCTTCTATAAAAATAGTAAATTTATTACTATTTTTATATTTTTTAGAAGGATAGTATACTAAAACTTTAGTATTTATAAGTTTTAAGTCCTCTAGGTTAAACTTATTATTTTTTTCTAGAAAGAAAAAATCTAGTAAGATTTATATAGGGATAACTGAAAGTCTTATTATAGTAGTTAAATTAACTAATTTAACTACTATAGATATAATAGTATTCTAAATATAGAGGGGTAGCTTTTCTGAAAGTAAAATAGTATAGGTTTTTTCTATTAAAACCCTATTAGTATACTTTGTAATACTATTTTATTTAGAAGTATAAAATACTGAAACCTCTATAATAATACCCCTTTCTTTAGTATAACCCTCTAAAAGTTTCAAGTTAAATTCTCGGCTATTATTAAAACGTAGAATACTAAGATAAATCCCTAATTAAGTTTTATAGTACTCTAGTTAAGCTATAATATAGCTAAAAATTTTATCTTTTTTAACTATAAAATCTATAGTTCTATAGGAGCTATAATTATTAGTATAAGGAATAGTATAATTATTCCCTATATTACTAGTAGGGCTTATTTTAATTAAATTAATATAAATTCAATAAAGTAATTCAATAGCCTTATTATAGCTAATTTTTAACTATTGCTTTATAATTTTACTTTTAATACAATTAGAATACTATAAATTAGCCTTATTTAGCTAATTTATAAATATCCCTTCTGTAATTTTAGCTATTTTAGCTAAAAAGGGATAACTAGGATGCCCTAGGTAATAATACTACTCTATAGTAACAATAGTTAATTCAGCTTTAAATTTAAAAACCTGGTTAACTATAAAAACCTCAAAATCTACTATAGAACCTTCTATAACTTAAGTAAAGCTCTATAATTTAGTAGATAAATCAACTAAATTTTCAGAAAGCTCTATATTACAGCTAGTAGATACTATAGACCCTACTAAACCATAATTAGAATTATCTATAAATTTAGTTAATTTTAATATAGGTATAACAATTATACTATATTTTTAGAAAATTTCCTTTTATATTTTCTAAAAAAACTAAGAATTATAATAACTTTTAATAAGTAAAAGCTCTATAAGCTCTTTTGTAGCTATAAATAAATAGAACCCATACTATAAATTTAAAATTATAAAAGAATTGTTTTTAGTATTATATAAAATATTATCCCTAATAAAACCACCCTTATTATAGTATAATACTCCAGAAAAAATATTAATTAGAAATTCTAGAATATAAAAAGTATTAGTTCATTTTATAGGATTTATAGAACTTTTATAGTAAACAGGTAGTTCTATAGTACTTATACTAGAAGGATTTATAAGACCCCTACCTATAAATATAAAAACTAGGTTCTATAAGGTGTCTATTTCAGTAAAAAACTAAAGGCTATTAGTTATATAAACAGTAGAGCCTATATTATAAAGCTAGTAATTTTTATTAAAATAAGGTACTATATTTTCAAGTTTTTTAGAAAGCTTAAAAGGCTTTTTAATACCTAATAATAAATTATCCTAATAAATAGTACCCTTAAGTATTATAAAAACCTTATTTATAGAGCCCTTAAGCTTTATTTTAGTTAATATAACTAAAGCTGTAGAAGTTGTAAAAGCCTTAGAGGTAGGTTTTTATTACCTATTAGAAGGCTTCAAATCTTTTGAATAATCCTTTTAATAGGATTTTCCTTCTTTAATGTATTTTTTAATACTATAAATAAAGCTTTTAAATCTATTTTTGGATTTTTTAGATCCTTTAGAAGGATTAAGAATAATAGACTTTCTAAAAAGCTTTTTAGTAAAACCGTTTTATATAAGAGTATTGAATTCCCTATAGTTTTTATCTAAAATATTAACTATAAAAGCCTATAAGATAGGAGGCTCTTCTAGCTTTAAATTAGACTTTTAACGCTTTAACTATATAGGGTAAGAGTGCTATAAAGCTATTATAAAAATGGTTTTTTAATTAATATTATCTATATTAATACCTATAATAGTTAACTTAGATAAGTAGCCTTTAAAAGCACTAATAAATTTAATAAGAGAACTATAATTCTCAAATTTTATAATATAAAATTCAAGATATAGCTATTATTATAATATAGGACTAGTACTTTTATAACTAGCTTTTAAAATAATTATAATTAAATAGGAATCCTGTGAATTAAAAATAAGGCTTAAAAGCTTTATAGTAATGTTTTATTATATAAGTAATAGAGCTTGAACTTTTTATTCCTCAGTTATAGCCTTATAAGCCTCCTTATTTTCAAAAACATCGAATAATTTTAAAAGCTTAAAATAAAGCTTTAAGGAGCAGAACCAAATAGACCAATTTTCAGCACCTATTAGCCTCTGTTTTTCAGGTATTAAACAACTTATAATAGCTTTAATAATATTAGTTATAGCTATAAATATAGCATATTTTTAGCTAAAAAGCTTCTGAAAGTAGCTAAGAATTTAACTAAATAGTAAGGCTAAAATACTACTTAATAACTAAATAGTATTACTAATATAAAAGATCGGTTTTTTTAATTTTCAAAAAGTCGATTCAAATAAGTCGAATAAATACCCTATAAAAAGAATAGGATAATATCAAAGTAGTAACTCTAGGGTTACTAGCAAGCGAAAAAGAAGAAGTTTCAATAAATAAATATATATAATATTACTATATTGAATATTGTATTAATTAATATAAATAGTTGAATTTTTTCGAGATATATCGGATAATTCAATTATTAAGTTTCATATAATTCAATTAAGAGGATCTCAAGATTCAATAGAATAATATAAGTAATAAAACCCTAAGCTTATAACCTGTTAAAAAGTAGGTAGGTAGGTAGCTTACATCCAGTAAAGTAATACCTTACGTTAAAGGTATACATACTAGATATTCTTAGGGAAAGAGTATATAGTATAAAAGAGTAAATAATAGTTATATTCAGTAAAAGAGTGTTATAGTTAGTTGATCTAATTACATACTAAAAGAAAGCATAAAAGCCTTCTTTTATAGTACTACGCTTAGTTCTAGAATATTCTAATTAGTAATTATTAGAATATTCCAGTATACAGGCTTACGTCAGTAATTACGCATATAAACGTTAATTACTGGTAAGTACCCTATAAAAGAACGAGGTAGAATATTCCACTGAATATTCAACGGTAAGTCGAGTACTACTATAGGGTAAACACCTATAGCCTAGTATTTTAATAATAATAGATATAAAGTCTCTATAATTAGAAGTAAGGAAGAAGCTTTTCTAGTATTTCTATAATTAAGGAAAACTATTTATTTTATATAGATATTTTAACCTAATTAGAATATAGCTATAGTTATAATATATCTTAAGAATTTAATGTTAATTAAAACTTAATATTAAGAGACTAGAATATAAAACCTAGAATAAATACCTAAGTCTTAACTAATAAGGAATATGAGAAGAAGAATAAAATAATACTAATTTATATTAATATCTTAACAATTAGATTCTAAAGATAGAACTTTTTAAAGGGGGGATTATATTAAATTATTATAGAGAAAAGTAATATTCAAAACCTACTAGAGTTCTTATATATTAGTTTTAGCTACTAGAATTATAGATATATTAGTAATATCAAGCTTAACTATAAGTATAGAGCTATAGTTAAAAGAAGGGAAAGCTAAGTTTAAATAGACATATAGTAAAACATATACCTATTGAGAGATCTTATTACCTAGTATAAACCTAGTCTAATACTCTTTAAGAAACCTAAATGTAAAGTTGTGAATTATTTGATTCTCTCTTTAATTGAAATATTTAATATTTAACTTTTATAAGCTAACTAAGAATATATATAACAGTAATATACTAAAATATAGTTTAGTTTATATTTCAGAAAGTATAAAAGTTTATCTAAGCCTTAAGAATATTTCGTTACATCTTAAATATTTCAGATAATAATTATAATATCTATTGAAATATTACAAATACTATAGTCAATCTTATTATATCAAAGAACTTTAGGGAAATGTTATATTACCTCTATAATAAATAAAACAATTCTTTCTAGAATATAAAGCCTAAATAGTTATAAAGAAGAGGTATATAGTCTTATATATAAGATATAATTAGTAAGAAAACTAATAAGATTATAAGATCATAAATCTAAAGTATTTAATAATAGAAGAAGTATAGCTAAGTATTTAAGTCTTATATATAGCATTTCATTACTTTTAAAATTATACTTTAATTATTACCCTTATAAAGAATACTAAAGTCTAAAGAATTAAAATATCTCATAAAATATTAAAATAGTATTTCAAAAATATAAATTATTTATAATATTAAAGTAATTATAAAGATTGATAGCCTATATTATTTTATCTTCCTCTGTGTACTAATATTAATATTAGAGTACTCTATTTCTATATCTAAAGATTTAAGTTATTATATAAACTTAATTTGACTACTTATATTAATATTCTTAAATTTTCAAAATATAAAAACTATAGAAAATTATATAGACCTTTAGACTTTACTCTATAACATTTATAATATTCCTTATATAAACCTCTTTAATAATACCTATTGAGAATTACTAATCTTCTTTATAATTTACTTTTATTAAAATAAAACCTTTCAAAATATTTAATTTAGATATTCTAAGAATTTCTCAATATTATTAAGCCTCTAGAAAATTATTTAAGAGTAACTCTTAAAGAAACTTTAAAAAAAACTTTTATAAACAGTTACTTTAAAATTAGAATAATTTTGTAAATTAGAAACTTTAACTTCTATTTAAAAGTATCATATTAAATAAATTACTAATTAGCTCTCTTCAGAATTAATAGAAATATATTTCTAGTAGAGTTTCTAATATTGAAAATATTCTGAATTATTATAAGATATCTTTTTAATCTAATAGCTTTTTAATATTATACGATTCTTAATTATTATATATAATTACGGGGTAAAATCATGTATATATTATATATTTTATAAAGCTCTATTTTTAGTAGTATAAATAAGACGAGGCCTATAGAGATAGCGCCAGTACTTGAGGTTTAACTAGTATAAGCTCTACCTCTTGAGCGCGTTATTCCTGACAGGTACCTCTATACCTTTGCTTGTATCATGGTTCCCTACTGTGTAATGCGACGACCCACTGTGACAGCGGCCCCTTGTCTCCCCTTTCTTCCTTACCCAGTCCGACGGTGAGTGTGGTAAAATGAAATTGGCAAATGCGAGCTGCAGTTCCCACAGTGATATCACCGCTATAAAGACAATTCCCCATCCGCAAAGAGTTCAAACCTATTGTTGCTTGACGACTACCCCTTTTCACTTTCTCTCCTCACTGCAATCAATCAACCATCTCACCCACATTCGCTCCTCGTTTCTTGCTGTTATCGCACAGTTGCCGTGAGTTTGTCAATCCCCTACCCAGTTCACCTTTACTGTGAGCCATGCACTCAAGAACCGCTGCGCTATCGTGCTTGACTGTTGCAGTAGCTGCTGATCTCCGGATCTTTTCCTTCCCAAGCAGTCTGGCAAATTGAACACTATACAATCATTCCTGCAGTATCGTGGAAGCTCAACTTGCTCTCCGGTCATTCCTCCCCCCAACCGGATTCTGATCTCTTCACTCTACCACTTGGCCAACTTTGTCTATTTGCACATGGGAAGCTCACAAGTTACGTCAGACTACATAGACGCCTTTGAGCTCTCCATCACCTCTCCATCGCCTAATCCCACCGCGAGAACTCCCGGTCAAAAGTACGCCGCTTTACCCCGCCATAAGATCACGCCGCCAGCTTCCCCGCCCCTTAAGGCGCCGCCATCTCTTTCCTTCAACACATCCGTTCTACACTACCCCCCGACTAGCCCTCTGAAAATCTTACGGCCGTTAACTCTTCGATCCGGCCAGGTACTTTTCACGCCCAAGTCGCATCCCACGACTTCCACAATGGCGCAAGCGATTAAGAGCGCTCTGCCCACTCATCTGAAGTCTCCTCTCGGAGGCCAGGGAAAGAGTGACGATGCTGAATTTACGTCCCGCCACCATGGAAAGACGAGATCTCACATGGTATAGTTCCTCTGTCCCTGTCAACAAGAGATGCCCTGGGTCAGCTCCCAACATCTGCACCACCTTTGTCGTTGCGATACAGCTATCTGGGCTGCAAGGATAAGTTTGGCAGAGTTCTTGCAGGTTCGGATGGAATGCCTTTGAATCCCGCATTG
Source organism: Colletotrichum orbiculare MAFF 240422 (assembly GCA_000350065.2). Lineage (NCBI taxonomy): Eukaryota > Fungi > Ascomycota > Sordariomycetes > Glomerellales > Glomerellaceae > Colletotrichum > Colletotrichum orbiculare. The sequence continues at coordinate 1,584,289 of AMCV02000006.1, forward strand.
GGCAGTCATGCGGCACCTTAGGGAACCGACAGTCACCGTTGTGTTTGACCGAGACCGGCCTCTTTGGTGGTCCCTCGACAGTTGCTTCGAAGTGCACCTCCCCGCAATATGGCTGGCCGCTGGAAGCTCATGTATTGGGTGCGATCTACTGGCTAATGTTCTCTCCAGGCCTTCGAAAACACTTCCACTAGTGTCGCTGCCGCCCAGATGCGCAATGCTCTCACCAACCTCTCTGAGACCGTTGAGGACCCTGAGCAGAAGAAGGTTTGTGTGACAAACCGAGCCACAGAATCTTCGCGCAAGACCAGTGCTGATACCCCTCACAGCTTTTCGAGACTGAGATGGATAACTTCTTTGCTCTTTTCCGCCGCTATCTGAACGACAAGGCCAAGGGCAACGCGGTGTACGTTCTCACCCGCGAATCATCTTTCGAAGATACATGCATGGATTCGAACTGACTAATGTGAAGCGACTGGGACCGTATTGCCCCCCCGGCTCAGGGCCAGGTGGTTGACTACGAAGATCTCGCCAACTCGGAGTCGGTCCAGTTTTTGAACAAGCTTGCCGTACTGAAGCTCAATGGCGGTCTTGGTACCTCCATGGGCTGTGTTGGTCCCAAGTCTGTTATCGAGGTCCGCGACGGCATGTCATTCCTCGACTTGTCTGTCCGCCAGATTGAGTACCTCAACCGCACCTACGGCGTTAACGTACCTTTCATCCTGATGAACTCTTTCAACACCAACGACGACACCGCTTCCATCATCAAGAAGTACGAGGGCCACAATGTGGACATTCTTACCTTCAACCAATCCAGATACCCGAGAATTCTTAAAGACTCCCTTCTGCCAGTCCCCAAGAAATTTGACTCCGCCATCAGCGACTGGTATCCTCCTGGCCACGGTGACGTCTTCGAGTCCCTCTACAACTCTGGCATCCTCGACAAGCTCATTGAGCGCGGCATCGAGATTGTCTTCCTGTCCAACGTTGACAACTTGGGCGCTGTGGTGGACCTACGCATTCTGCAGCACATGGTCGAGACCGAGGCCGAATACATCATGGAGTTGACCAACAAGACCAAGGCCGATGTCAAGGGTGGCACCATCATTGACTACGAGGGGTCCGTTCGTCTTCTGGAAATTGCTCAGGTGCCCAAGGAGCACGTCAACGAGTTCAAATCCATCAAGAAGTTCAAGTATTTCAACACCAACAACATCTGGCTGAACCTCAACGCTATCAAGCGCGTAGTTGAGAACGACGAGCTTGAGATGGAGATCATCCCGAATGGAAAGACCATTCCCGGCGACAAGAAGGGCGAATCTGACATTTCTATCGTCCAGCTCGAAACCGCCGTTGGTGCCGCCATTCGTCACTTCAAGAACGCGCATGGTGTCAATGTCCCTCGTCGCCGCTTCCTGCCTGTCAAGACTTGCTCTGACCTGATGCTCGTCAAGTCTGACCTGTACACCGTCAAGCACGGTCAGCTCCAGATGAGCTCCAGCCGCTTCGGTGACGCCCCTCTCATCAAGCTGGGCAGCGATTTCAAGAAGGTTTCCGACTTTTCCAAGCATATCCCGTCAATCCCCAAGATTATTGAGCTAGACCACCTCACCATCACCGGTGCTGTTAACCTTGGCCGTGGTGTGACCCTTAAGGGTACCGTCATTATCGTCGCGACTGAAGGCAGCACTATTGACATCCCGCCTGGCTCCATCCTTGAGAACGTGGTCGTGCAGGGTAGCTTGCGGCTGCTCGAGCACTAGGTGGTTACGGTGGGGATTGTACTTTGGGCATTTTACATGAAAATGCCGTAGTACTACACATTTGACATCTTGGATGACACTATGACAACGCCAGGCAATTATCAAAATCAGCCCATCCTGTACTCGCCGAGGTGTTTAACCGCTTGTGGCTGTAGTAAGATGCAATTCGATAGTATTTTAATAGGTACTACTTAGCACTAGTACTTGTTACACCTTACTTGCCCACTTTGTGACTGAGGGTCTTACTTAATAGTAGATATTATGGAAATCTTATATATAACTTATAAGTATATATTCATATATTAAGATTTAGCTATAATATTTAGTAATATACATATTATTTATTATAGAAGAATGAATAAGATATATAGTTAGATTTTACAAGTTTATAGTAGAATTTTATGGATATCCTTATGATTCTATATTTAGTTTTTTTCTATATTCTTTTAGTTATTTGAAATTCTAACTTCTCGTATATACTTGTAAAACTATAGTATTTCTAATAACTACTCATAAAAAGCTAATATTAAAGCTTATAGAAATATAAATACTAGAAGTAAATAGACTAATTACTTACTTCTAATCTCTATTTATAATATACTAAGATTATATTTTTATATCAAATATAATTCAGAAATTATAATAAATATTATAATCTTAAGAATAGAAATAGTAATCCTAATCTTAATTTATTATAAGTTTAAATAATAATAATAATACTACATACTGAAGAGTATTAGATCTTTGTTTATAATATCTTAATTTAAATATAGTAGATTTAATTCAAAGATTAATTAAAAAGAATTTTTTGTTTGTAGATAGCTTTATGTAATAATTACTTAAGAGTTCTCAATAGAGAAAAGAGCTATGAATATATATTCTTATGGATAACTGTATTAGAATATATCTATAATATAACTATTAATATAATCTTAAGTATTTTTTTAAACTTCATATTAGATTTCAATGTTAAATTACTGTGAAAAAATAAAGAATATTTTAATCAATATTAAGATTTTAAAAATATATTTTATATATAGGAGAGGCTGATACCTTGCTTTCTACTATAATTATTAGTAGATATATTACCCCCTAAAGTATAACTTTAGTCTTCCTACTTCCCTACTAATTACTATAGTTAGTCTCTAGTTAATCTAAAGGTAAACTTCTTATTACTATAACTAGTATATCTACTTTATATTAATCTTTTAAATAATAAATAACTAATAACTTCTTTTATAATAACCTTATACCCTTAGATCTTTATATCCTCACACTTTCAAGTTATATATAATTTCAAGATCTTAAGATATTGAATTATTACTAATTATAATTATTCTATTTGAAAATTTTATTATAACCTTAATTTTTACAATCTTAATATTCTTATTACAAACTAAGTCCTACTTACTTTCAAAATAAGACTTTATACTATTAATATAAAAGTTCTCTATTATCAATATAAGCTAACTAATAGTTTTTATATAAGTAAAATAAGACTCAGCTTATTCGTAGGGGCGATCAATCTTAATATATTAAGTATAGCTAATATATAAATAATACCTATATAAATATAAATACTTTTAATATAGCTTAATAGCTTCTAAAGCTCTTATAATAATATAACTATGATACTTCAAAATATCTAATAACTAGTATTATAGTAATATATTAATATTAAAATATTATCTCATTGATACCTAATCTCTGGAAATTTCAACTCAATATAGAAACTTATAGGATAGTTAGATAATTATTTTTAATTATCTATAGGCTACCTGTTAATTATAACTTTTAAGATGATTTCATTCAAGCTTAAGTTGATAAACTAATAGTTTTAATTATAGGAATTATAGGTAAATATTACTATATTTATTTTATACCTCTCCTTCTATAAGCAGCTATATAGATTTTGAGGGGATTTTAAATTTATTACAAAAGTATAGAAGAATAATAAGTCATAAAACGCTTGGTTTTTGGCGTTCTGTTTTATCTTATTTTTAAGGGGTTTAAAAAGGTTCTTAACTCTATAATCTTAATAGTTACTTTTAGCTATACTGTTACTATGAGGTCTTCTATTATTATAAGACTCGATATTAGAACTAGGGGTATAGTTATCTATAATAATAGGTAATTCCATTCCTAATTTAACTAGTTATACGTTAGTATTGATATAAATACTATTGTTTATTAGAATAGATAAATAAGTAGGTAAATCGACAGTTAAATTCTTATTATAGATAATCTATAAAACGTCTTATTATTTCAATTAGAACATTAGAATTACAAGTTTTTGATATACTAGAATAAATCTAATATTCCCTTATAAAATATATCTTATTAATATATAGCTTATTTATATACAACCTTATAGAATTTAATAAAAAGCAAAAAGAGAAAAGTTATATAAAATTATAAGACTTAAAATTAAAAAGGTAAAGAAATGAAAGACCTTTCAGATATCTTTTCTTAAAATTTAGATAGAATTCACTTAAGTTTTACTAAGTTGAAGAGCTTAATGGAAGTATTAGTTATATTATCTTCTATATTCATATAGTATATAGAGATATCTTTATTTTTGATATAATCTCTTGTAAAATAATATTTTATATCTATATATTTTACTTTTTTATAACGTTTAGAATTTTCAGCTACTTTCTTTACTATTAAACTATTTATAAAAGTCTTAAACTTTTCAACTTTAGAAAATACTTATTTTCAACTCATATAATTATAATTATGAAATATAGAAGTTGCTTCTTTATAGATATTAGATAGAACTATATATTCAATTTTATAAATGTATAAAAGTATTATGTTTTTAGAAGTAAAATAACTAATAATTTTACTATTCCTTTTTAAATCGAAAATATAAGAAGAAGTAGATTTTCTATTATTCAGGTTTTTTATTTAATGTAAATTGATATATCCTATAATATTCTTAATATAAGATGTATCTTTATAGTTACAAGTAAATCTATATTCTTTATTAATGTTTAAATAATCCTATATATAGTTGAAAGTTAAAAAGTGATTTCTGTTTAAATTATAAATAAGTTTAAAAATAAGTTATTCTTATAAAAGTGATATTAAGTCTTATTTTTAGAGTTAAATATAATAGAGCTCTTATTTCTTATTAAAATTCTGAAATATCTTCTTTTAAAGGTTTTTCTTTATTTTTCAATAATTTGAGATTATTACCTATAGAAGGGTTGAATTTTTAAATGATCTTTTTCTATTTTCTTTAAATAATTTTCTCAATATACTTATTTTAATTAATAGTAATTATTCTTTGTTTTTATTTTATAGATAAATTATAACTAAGAAAGATAGAAAATTCTCCAAAATTCTCAATTTCTATTTTCTATTTTAAAGAATTACATATAAAATTAGCTATTTTTCATTATTAGCAGCTAGTAATATATCGTCTATACAATAAGCTAAAATAGTTATTTAGGGGTTTTTTATCTATAGTTATAGTAAAGGTCCCTAATCTACTTGAAGTTATCTACTTCTCTAGGACTTTTTAAAAATAGTTATATTTAGTTGTTAGCTTTTACCTTATTTACCCTATAGATACTACTAGTTCTAAGGAACTATTTAAACAGAGGAAACCTTAAGTAGTGATAATATAGTTAGTTAATAGAATTACTAATAAATACAGAAAGTATATATAAGCTTATATTTATTATAATTACTTCTGTAAAGAATTATAGTTATATAATACCAATACTAGCTAGTTAGTAATACTTACTACTAGTTACTAATAGTTACTAGCTATTAATAGCTACTAGTAAGAACTAATAACTAGTAGTAATTATTATATTTAGTTTATATAATTAGAAGGTATATAGCTATTAGTTATAGTTACTTACTATAGGATTCGAACCTACTACCCTTACTATAAAACGGTAAAGGCTAGCTAGATATTAAACTACTACGTTTAATAGGTATAGTTTTTTATTTAAAAGAAAAATTATTTTATTATAAGGAGAAATAATAAATTCTATTAAATAAACAATATTCTTTAGATAATCATATTAAAGTTAAGGATTTTATTTTAAATTGTATAATAGTCTACTTGATGAATAAATAAATGTATAGTCTTTATTATTTTTATATGTATTTATATTTATATATAGATTAAATTCTAAAGAATTCTTCTTTATATTGAAATAAAATCTAGTTAGAAAGAGATATATTTGGTTTATTAATATCAGTATAAAGAAATGCTATAGTAATATTATATTATATTAAAATCTATTCTAGATAAATAGAAAGACGTATTATATATTTCTAATTTTAAACCTATAGGTAGTATTAAAGGTTTTCAAATAATTAGTATTTAAATCTTAACTATAGCCTTTAGCTACCTATCTAGCTTTTTATATAGTTTCTTTAGTTATATTATCTATTTCTAATTTATAAATCTATCTACTATTTAGATTATTAATATTTTGAATATTAATAGTAGATAGAAGTATTACTTTCTTACTATTTATAGATTCTTTTCATTCTATTTCTTTAATTATAACTAGAATTAAGTTTCTATTTTTAGGAGCTTTAAATACTTAAATAAAAGAAGTAGATTCTTCTTCTTTAATAATTAATAAAGTGTAAGAAATTTAATTTTCTTTATTAGCATTTTTATATAACTTTATATAACTATTTAAATCAAAATAGTTGAAAATCATAAAACGGTACTTTCTTTATAAGTTTCATAGTTTTCTATAGATCTTATCTGATATAATAGGTAAATTAGTATACAGGCTAGAGTTTCCCTAAATATTATTATTATTTTCTATGTCTAATTCTGATATTTTATTATTCTTAGTTATTTTGATATTTATATTTCTTTCTGGAGTTATTCTAGTTATTTCTCAAACTTTAGTAGTAAGACCTATTGAAAAGTTATTATTATTATCATTATTTTGACTTATATCAGAAATAGAATTATCCAGATTTAAAATAAGATTATTATTAGGCTAATTAGACTTATAATTATTAGAATCTTTCTCTAAATTAATAGATAAAAGTAACTTCTTTTCTAAAATATAAAAAGTATTTCCTAAGGTTTTTATATTTTTAGACTATATAGCTCTCTTTGTGATAAAATCCCAAATTCCATAAGTATTACTTCTATAAGTTATAATAACTTCTTTATAAGCTCTTATATTCAATTATTTAATACTAAAGTCTTTATTTATATAGTAATAAAGACTACCCTATATTTTAATATTATTAATATTAGACTTTGTTTTGATTTTTGATTTATAAAAAGTTTTGAAATTTATAGAACTATAAAGAATTCTATTATAGATAAATATAGAGGCTATTAAAGTATCTATTTATAAGTAATAAGGTAAATTTCAGTAATAAATTAGAATTCTAAATTTGGTAATTAGAGTTCTTATTACTCTTTCCATTAGACTATTAGATTTATAAATATAAAGAAGTCTAATCTTATGAGTAATATTAGAATACGAATAAATATCTTTTATTCTTTTGTTAGTAAATTTATTATTTCTTCTAATATTAAACTCTTTTATTTCTCTTTTATTTCTCTTTTATTTCTCTTTTATTTCTCTTTTATTTCTCTTTTATTTCTCTTTTATTTCTCTTTTATTTCTCTTTTATTTCTCTTTTATTTCTCTTTTATCATTCTTATTATTTACTAACGTTTTAAATTTAAGAAAGATATTTGAATTTTCTTTAGCTAATTTAGCTTTGAATAAAGATTGCTAATTAAACCTAGTTGATTTATTAATAAATAAAACATATCTATCAAATCTATTATATATTATAAGAGTTATAAGTCTATATAAATTTAAATTAATACAATCTAAATATTAAAGATTTTAGTTTTATCTTTTATTATTTTTATTATTATTATCAGTAAATCTTCCTAATATAAGTATCATAATTAGAAAGAATATTTATACTATTTATTTTATAAGGTAAACTTAAAGTATTATCTTTCAAACTATGGATTACCTTTATATGAGTATAATTTAAATAGTTATATAAAAGGTGAATATTCTATAATATAGTAACAGAAAGAATAATATCTTTTTATCAAACAGGAATATTAGATTTATATAAATTCTTCTTTTTAAATCTTACCATTAAAATAGAGTTCGTTTCTATATTATACAGTATAGGTATTTTTTAGAAGGTTCATATAATTCCCATAGTGTTGAATTTATTTTGAAATAATAAATTAACTCCTAAGTCTAAGGTATAATAAACTTCTCTTAATATAAAAGCTTAGTTTTTATAGATATTTTTGAATTTCTTACTATTCTCACTATAAGGTATATACCACTTCCCTATTTAATCTTTTAACAAACTAGTTTTATATTGAATAACATAGATTTATTTTTAATTATATAAGTAGTAGTAGTAGTATCTAGGTAAAAATAAATAGTTTCATAATTTTCTCTCTTAACTAAATTATTAGAATTTCTACTAATTTATTAATTTATCAATAAATCTAGAGTTTTACGATTATTATTATTTCTTTTTATAAAGAGTTTTTACATAAGCTTTGTATTTTTAAAAATGTCGTCTTTTTGAGAAAATATATTAAGATTTATATTTTTCGAAATAAAGTCTTTAAATTTAGGGCTTTCTTTATCTTCTAATATTTCGTCTTCTATTTTATTATTATTTTCAATTCTAACTAACATAATATTGATTAATTATAAACTCTTCTTTTTAGATCTCTTTCTATGTTTATTACTTTTTTAATTAAGATATTTCTCTACTCATTTAGAGTTCTTTCTAGATACAAATAGGTATAGCTTTCTTTAGTATAATTATCTTTCTTTTAGCTTTTTCAAAAGATTGCCTTTTATGTTTTATATAGTTTTTTAGTAATTCTGAAATTCTTCTTCTTCTACATATGTTTAGTATGACTAATTAAATTATTATTTCTTCTTCTAGATTTATCTAATAAAATAGAAAATAAAGAATTTAAAGTATAGGGTTTGCTATTAGACTTAAGGCTATCAATTATAAAAGTAATAAGACTTTTATAATTAGAACTAAAACTATTTAAAATATATATTATAGCTACTTATTGAAATAATTCTAATTTATTATGGAATAGATTATTAAGGAAGGCTAATAGCTCGCTTTCTACTACGACTATTAGTAGACATATTACCCCCTAAAGTATACCTTTAACCCTCCTACCCCTTACTAACTATTATAGCTAGCTTCTAGATAATCTAAAGTTGAACCTCTTATAGTTTTAACTAATATACCTACCCTATACTAACTTTTTGAATAATATATAACTAACAACTCTTTTATGATAACCTTATATCCTTATATCCTTATACCTTTATAACTATATATAATTTAAATATCTTAAGATATTTAATTACTACTAACTGTAAGTATTCTATTAAAATATTTATTATAATCTTAATATTTATGACTTCAAAATCCTTATTATAGACTAAGTCTTACTTACTATTATGATACGACTTGATATTATTAATATATAAATTCTCTATTATTAATATAAGCTAACTTATAATTTCTATATAAATATAATAAGACTTAGCTTATTCCTATTACTAAACAATCTTAATATGTTTATTAAATATAATTGATATATAAATAATACTTATATAGATATAGATATTCTTAATATAACTAGATAGCTTATAAAAACCTTTATAATTATATTACTATAATAGTCTAAAATATCTAATAATTCATATTATAGTAATTTATGAATGGTAAAATATTATCTAAGTAACGCCTAGTCTCTAATATTATTAACTTATACTTGATATAATAGATCATGAATCAACTTCATACTATTCTTTTAAATATCTATAGGCTATTTATTGATTATAATATTTAAAATAATTTTATTGAGGTTTTTTCCAATAAAGTGATAGTTTTAATTATAATAATTATAGTTAGATATTTCTACACTTATTCTGTAGGACTTTGTTTATAAATAGCTATATAGATTTCAAAGAGATTTTAATTTTATCATAAAAGATGTAGAAGAATAATAAATCATAGCATACCTAGTTCTTAGTATTCTATTGTATTCTATTTTTAAGAAGTTGAAAAAAGTCTTTAATTCTATATTTTTAATAATTACCTTTAGCTATATATATTAAACCTTAGTTTTAATAAAGCTTTCACTATACAAATTATTACTATGAAGTCTTCTCTTACTATAAAGTTAAATATTAGAACTAGGGGTATAATTATCTATAGTAATAAGTAGTTTTATTACTATTTTAACTAGTTATAAACTAGTATTAATATAAATACTATTATTAGGTGAAGTCTATAGTTAAATCTATATATAGGGTAAAGAGCTTAGATACCATTCTAAGTATAGAGCGAAAGTAACTAAATAAAATAGATTATTAATTAATCTTTTCATTTTATTTAGAAATTCTTCTATACTACTAAAATTACCTGAAACAATATTAAAAACTTCTTTCTGAATTAAGATTTTATTAGTAAATCCTAAAGGCTTATAGAACTCTTATAAATATTTAAGTAATTAAAACATATCTATATCATCTTTAATAATTTAAAGAAGGCTGTTCCTATAATATAATCATATATAATTTAGAGCTTTTTTGTCCTCATCGTTTTAGAAGTAATAGGTCTAGTAATATCTATGAAAATACTTTTACTAATAAGTAAAGTTTTAATATAAATAGACTAGACTTTATAATTACTACTTCCTACTACTTTAAAAATAGTAATCTTTCTAAAGTTACTTATTTTCATTAAACTAAAGTAAATTACTAAAGTATATATTTACAAGAGATTGTTTCTAAAAGGATATAAAAGTCTTATAGTATCTAGTATAAAGAAATACTATATTTTCTAAAAGAAGAAAGATTAAAGATTACAATCCTTTTTTTCTATTTAAAATAAAGATATGACTTAAAGAGTAAATCTAAATATCAGAAATCTAAATCTTAGTATTTTCTTGTTCTTTTTGAATAATTCTAACTTTTCTTTTTTATTATATTCATCGCAAATTAAAGTAAAACTTCAGATGAAAAGAGTAAATTTCCTATGTATGTTAATCTTTTTCCTATTGAAATGATTTAAAACTAAAGAGGAAATAAATTAAAAAGTAAATTGAAAAAATGGTTAATTAAGAATAAGTCTTAAATATCTAAAGAATTAAAAAAAAGTTAAAATAGGTAGAAACATTAGATCTTTAAGCATTAAAATAACTTTTTAAATAAGGTTGATCTTTTATAGAAATAAGGTTATTCTGATAAGATATTCAGTTTCTATAAGAATAGGAAAAAATTAGAGATTTTTATAGATTGTATTATAATATTTAATTTCAATAAATAAATAAGAAAGGTAATTTTTCAAAGAATAAAGTAAAAAGTCTTCAGATTAAGAAACACTAGGCTTATGACCTATTAGAATAAATAGATAAGTAGGTAAATTAAAAGTTAAGTCATTACTATGGATAACTATAAAATTAGGAGAAATGTAATATAATAAAAGTAGTTTTCTTAATATGAAAACTTATTTCAAATGTTAATAATAATAATAGTTGAATAGAGGGACAAATAGTAATTTAATTAATAGTATAATTAACTATTTCTAATTATTATTTATCGAAATATTAAGACTTTTATATTAAAGGTTTATTTTAGAATTCAAATTATACTACTAGAGTTCTAGTCATACTACTAGAGTTCTAACTATAGCTATAATATATAAATTACTATAGCTATAGTATATAAAGCGCTATAATCATAGTATATATACTCTAGTGTAATATATAGGCTATTATAATTATAGTATATAACGCGCTATAAATATAGCGTATAGGCCAAAGTATAACACATACTATACTATAGCTATAACATATTAGCTACTATAGCTATAGTATATAAGACGCTATAACTATAGCATATATAGCTTGAACTACTTCTAATACTTTATAAAAAAGTAAACTTCTATACCTTTACTTTATTTACTTAAGAACTACTAGAAGTAAAAAGGCAAAATAAAAAGGTATTTATAGAGCGATTCTCATACGACGTATCTATATAGAAATATTGTACAACTTCTTATTACTTCTATTAGAAAGATAGAAATAGAAGTTCTGTATATATTAGAGTAAATCTAACAGTCTTTATAATACATAAAAGAATATTATTATCTAGTTTACGAGAGAAATAGTTAAAGTTAATATAATTATTAATTGAGGTTATTTAGTTATAGTCATACAAATATATGATTAGTAATAAATACAAGTAATAAGAAGTCAGAAGTAAATAGTATAAGTTGTTATTTTAGGTGTCTTTTAATAAATAAAGTAGTATTTCTTAGTATTTTCTTAAATGAGATTTAAGACTAAAGATTACCTATACTCATGAGGTAAATAGTAATATCTATTTTATTTGAAAAATATGTATTATTTATCTTTTACATTATTTCTAATAGTTATATTTCCTTTTTATGTTTCTAATTCTCCTACTAACTATTAAGTATTTTCTCTCTAGTTTTCTAAGATATAAAATAGCTATATTTACTTAAGCAGTTGTATATCTAGATATCTATTTAGTTTTTCTTATATTATTGGTAAGGGATATTAGTTATGTTTTATTATTATTAGTATACAGTTAGGTATTGGGGAGATATTTAAAAATAGAGATAGTAAATAGTAGTTTTATAATTTAATTACTTTTGCTTTATATTTAAAATAGTATCTGAACTCTTTACCTTATGTATAGATTCAACTATAAACCTTACCTAATAATAGTATTTATGCTAATACTGGCTTATAGCTAGTTAGAATAGTCATGAAATTATTTATAATTGTAGATAATTATATCTTTAGTTCTAACATTTAACTCTTTAGTAATAGAAGATTTAGTAATAATAATCTGTATAGGAAAGGCTTAATTAAAACTAAAGTTTAATATATATAGGTAAAAATAACTATTAAGATTTTAGAATTCTGAACTTTTATAAACTTCTTAAAAATAGAGAGTAAAATAGAGTATTTATAAGAACTAAGTATTCTATAACTTATTATTCTTTTATAACTTTTATAACAGAACTAGAATCTCTTTCAAATCTATATAGCTATCTATAAAGGATAACTATAACATAGGTATAGAAATATCTAGTTATAACTATTATAATTAAAACTATTGGTATATTAAACTAATGTTGATTAGAATGACTTTAAATATTATAATTTATAAGTAATCTATAAATATTTAAAAGAAAATCATCTAGCTACCTTATAAATTCCCATACTAAGCTAGTAACATGAGAGACTAAGAGTGAGTTGAATAAGACTTTGATATTAATATTTTATCATAATAATAATTACTAGACATTTTAAAGTATGATCATAATTTAATGATAAAGGTTTTAACAACTATCTAGATATATTGAAAACATCTATATTTATATCAGTATTGTTTATATATTAGCTATATTGAAATAATATATTAAGATTATTTATCAACAGGAATAAGCTGAATCCTATTCTATACTTATAGAAATTAAAGCTAGCTTATATAAGAGTATTATACATACATCTCCTACAAGTACAAAGATATGTATTTGTAATATAATATGTGTAATAGCTAGAATGTTCATTTGTATTTGTAATATTTAAAATTCTATCAAATTATAAATATAATATATATATTTATATCTATATTATTTATAATATAATATACTAAATTAGGGTTATAGAAATTACTAATATAAATACTAGTATTAGTAGAACAAATTCTAATAGTATGAAACTACTATAAACAAAGTAATATATTATAGTATAATATAGATATATAATTTTAAACTATTATTTATGATATATAAATATTTAAAATATAGGAAGCTTTTAATACTATTACAGTTCTATAAGGAAGATAAGGAAGTTTTATAGAATTATTAAATAGATCTAATTTATAATTCTAGTAAAAATATTTAATTCTAATTTACTAATTACTATTAATATTTATTTCTATATTACTTTCCTCTATATTACTATTATTAGAAATACCTTCTTTAATAGTAACATCTAATTCGTCATCTGAAATATCTCTATAATTAAATAAATCTATATATAATTTCAGAGTAAATAACTTAGAATTATTATAAAGCTTATAATTATAATTAAATTAGCCTTTTAATAATATGAGTTACTTTTGATTTCCATATTTAAAACTAGTTCTTCTTTTAGTAATAATATTACCTAATCAAAACAGAACTAGATTCTATAACTACTAATATAAATAGAATAATCAAATATTTTCTAGTTAAAATATTTAAAATAGAGAATTTAATTTTATTTTCTTTCTCTTACTTAGTAGGCTATATCTATCATTATATTTATTTACCTTATATCGAGATTAATAATTTTAACTTACTTTATCTCTTTATAACAATATTCTAAAATAATTATTTAATTTATCTATCTAAAAGTTTTTATATTCCCTTTTATTTTAAATAGTATATAAACTACTTATAAACTCTTCTTTAGGCTTAGGCCGAGGTAATTTAAATTCTTTAGGTTTAGCCTTAGAGGTATTAGGATTTATTATAAAATTATTTTAGATATAGTACTAGTTTCAGATTTTCCTTTATTCTTAGTATTAATATTAAGAATAATATTATCTAAAGGAATATAATCTCTAGTAGATCTTAAAAATAATCCTTTTTTATTAGGTATTTGAAGATTATTACTAGTATATTCCCTAAGACCTTTAATATATAATTAGTATATTAATCCTAATACTCTAGTTATATTAAAATCTCTTATTAGCTACTTACTTTCTATATTTGTATTTCAAATTATTTCTAGTTAGATATATAATTAAATTTAGAATAAAACCTTCGAATTTATTATTTGATAGACTTTTAAAATTAAGTCTAAAGTTTAGTATAGAACTAAAAAGATAAGGTTTGTACTTAGTATTATAATTAATACTATTAATAGGATAGGAGAAGTATTTTTGTAGTATTATAAGACTTATATAAATGGAAAGTAATGATAAAACTAAATAAGAATTTAGTATCTTATTATTCAAATAAATATTGAATTAGTTTTAATTTGGTATAAGAAATATTATACTTAAATAAGATTATTAAATATTTAATTACTTACCTTATCAACTTTATTTACTACAGTAGTATATAAAATAAGTTTATTATATAAATTATAATATATATTACTAATAAGAGTAATAGTACTACTAATAGTAATATATTAACAGCTTCGTAGATAAATAGTAACATTATAGAATACTTTTAATATATTTCTTGAATACTTGAATTGGGTTTAACTAGTTTTACAAGGATAAATGGCTTTACATATACTATTTGTAATCAAAGGTTGAAAAGTATCTAAAGCTAGTTTTAATTCTATAGCACCATTTATTATTAAATATACTGAGTTCTATTTAGTCTTATTATTTATAATACTAAATTAATTGATGAATAAAAGAATATTTAAATTTGCATAATAATCAATTATATTTAAAATTTATATAGTAGAATCTTAGTTTTATAATTATTTATAGGGAATTCTTTTCTTTATAATCTATCGCAAATTCAAATTCTTTGCATAATATGTTATTAATTTGAGAAGAATTACTGTTCTCTTTATAATAGTCATATTACCTATATTTACTATTAGTAATTTATAATATATTAATTTAAAGACTTAGATTGTTTAATATTTATCTAGTTGGATTTTAATTATTCTTTCTTTTTATTTAGTAGATAATTTATCTATAGTTCTACTATAATTACTAATTATAGTAGTAGCTTTAAACTCAGCTATATTTTTCTCTTCTACTATAATATTAATAGATTTATTTATAATAACTTTAGCTACTATATATAATATATATACTATATAGTAAATATTATATAGAGTATTATTCTCTATATTATTATTATAACGTATTAAAAAGCTATCTAGAAAAGTATTATTATTAGAGTTATTATTGTGAGCAATATTATAGTAGTAATAGGTTAGTTAAATATGTTATATAGAAGGAAAAGTATAGTTTAATATTATAAACTGTAAATATACCTAATAATACTCTATTGTCTTAATTGATACTTTACTATAATATTAATTTGAAATATTCTATTAATATATTCGTCTGTATGAGTTTTACTAAGGTGTCTGAAACCTAAATATAGGTATAATTAATTAGTATTATAACCTTTTCTAATATTTAAAAGGAGAAATTTAAAAAAAGAATTAATTTCTTAAAGTCTTTCTTACTTAGTTGAATATAGTTTGAGTTAAAGAAAAACTTTAATATGATAGGCTATTACTCCTGAATAGGTTTCATTATCTATAGAGGTTTGAATATCTAATTAAATAGAGATAAATCTATAGTTATCTATATAGTTGTTAAGATTATAAATGATACTAGTTTCTAGACTATTAAACTGACTATTAAGACTAATAGTTAAAGTATTATAATTAATATTAGGTGTAGTATTATTATAGAAATTAACATATCAAATGATTAAAATTAAAATAATTTAATATTACTATTATTTTAGGTTTAACTTACCTATTTAAATATGAGATTAAACTATTGAATTCTGTTGAAACTATTGTATTATAAGGTATATTAAAGTATAATAGAAGATCTATAATTTAATCTATAGCTTCTTTTTTACTTACAATATTATTATTTAATAGGGTAGAATTTCTACTTCGTTTTCTATTAGATATACTTATCATAAAACTATTAATATAAGTCTGAGTTAGAAGTCTTTTTTCTAAGCTTATATATTTTAAAACTAGATAAATTAGTTAAGAATTAGTATAAATCTAATTATGTTAATAAATTATATAATATATTAAAAAGCCAAAGATAGTTATATTTAATTTTATTAGGATGTAATTCTTCTTTTTCTGAAGGAACTATAAACTTATATAATATGTTACAATAAGCTATAGTATTAGAGGTTTGAAATCTATTAACTTGAGTTATAATTCTATTATCATAACTTCTTATATTATAAACTAATTCTATCTCTCTTTCTTTACTTAAATATATTAATAATAATATATAAGTAAATAAACTATTAATTATAAGATATTATTTAGTTCCTTTAAAAGTATTATCCTATTGACTTTCTATAGTATAACTATGTTTAAAACCCTTTTAATTACTATTTATAGAAATTTGAGAAGAATTAATAATTAAGCCGCTTTACTGAGAGGGAGAACTACTAGGTTGAAAAGAGTCGCCTGAATCCGACGCTATTTCTTTAATTATATTAGTTATATTAATATTTATAAATTTTAAAATACTTTAGGTTTCAAGGATTAATAATATAACCCTAATAATATTGAAATAAAGATTTTTGGCTAATAAGGTATTATAGAGCTTTAAGTAGTAATAAACTAATAGAGAAATATTTCTATTCCTTAGAATATACTAATAATAGTCTTAATATATTATAATACAATAATATAAAGTAGAGATAGTTTATTAAAAGTAGTAGAATGATCAGTATTATATAGTTCTCAATCTCAATATTGTTTATTATAGATAGATTAATATCACATGCAGAAATCGGAAACTAAACTTAAGAATTATAAGTAAAGTATATTATATATAAAGTATATTATATATAAAGTATATTATTTATTAAGTATATTAAATATTCTTACTTGCTATCTAAGATATAATCAATACTTTCAATTTAAAGTATTTAATATTGATATATAGTTTTAATAGTAATATAAAGTATATCATATATTATAATAAATAATGCTTATATATGATATATATATATTATACTTATATATTATATTTATATATATATTCAAATATATTCATATAAGTAGCCTTGTATATATTTATATATATTTATACTTTTATACTTATATATGTATATATCTAAGTAAGTATAACCTGTATAGATATAGTATATATATAATATAAAAAGTAGAGTATATAAAGTATCCTTTATTATTTTAGTTCTTTATATTATCAGTATTAGTCATTTGGTAGTTATATTATAAAAGAATTAAAGTTTCAGTTTAAAGTCTGATAAGAAATAACTTATAATAATATACTTTATAAAGTATACTTTGTAAAGACTTAAATTATATCGAATCTGACTTGTACTTAATTATAATATATATTATAATATAAAGGTTACTTAAAATCTATAAGAATAATCTCCTTATCGCTTAATAGTATTTTAATTTAATTTGGATTATCTTTTATCATATTGATATAGTTAATAGTATTAACTTCTATTATCCTTATATTAGGTAAGTAATAAATCGAATATAGTCTTAAATATATACTTACATATATAATTAGTGTCTTTAATTAATAATATATGATAGAAAACTATATTACATATTTATTATAGTTTTATAATAGCATCTTACTCTGAAGATAATTCTAAAGATCACATTAAAAACCTTACTATACAATTATTTTATAATAGTAAGTTTAATTAAAGGTTATATATCTATTGAATTTATATTACTTCAAACGTTAGATCTAAGCTTATAATGTCTTATCTTATTTCATTATATAATCAATGTATCAATAAGTAATTAGACTTCCAAATAATATGATTATATAAGAATTATAAATAAATTAACTTTATATATACTATAGTTCAATATAAAACATAATTATATTATAAATCTACTAGATATATAGAAGTAGAAAGAAATCTATATAAAATTGGGATAATCTATAATATTATTAATGATATTAAAAAGGATAGTATTTTTATTACTATTATAAGAATTATTAATAGAAGTAGTAATAGTATTTATCTTCATAATATATAGAATAATATTAATATAGAAGTAAGTTATTAGAAGTTTTATATTATAATTCTTATATTATGTATAGTTCTTTAAATTAGATATTAATTCTTATTAGTTTTAATTAATATATAAAGTTATTAAGTTAGTATTAACGTTTATCAATAATTACATCTAAAGTCCTATTATATACTTAGAATGTTCAGAAGAAGTCTATTTTATTAAGGATATATATAAATTTTGAAAACAAGAATTAGATTATTATTCTATATATTAGATATAATATATATTGTAGAATACTCTTCAAAATAGTATTTTATAAAGTATATTTAGAAGGTAACTTACTAGTTTATTCATCTAGCAACTAATTATGCTTTTATTAATAGAAGTATTGGAAAATAGCTTAATAGATTATAGTAATTAATCTCTTTAAGACTTGTAAATATAAAAATTATTATTAATAATTTAATATAGTTTAAAGAGTATTTCATTCTTTACTATAAATATTAGATATTTAAAAGTAAGATATTTCAAATTAGTACTACTAATTAGTATAATACTATTACTAGAGAAATTAGTTTAATAGTTTTATTAGTATAGTAGTTTTACTTTTTAAATTCTATCTTTTTATAGGTTATGGGTTCTAATCTTTCTAATATTTTCTTTATACAAATAATTTAGATTATAATATTAAAGAATTAACATCTAGATCCTAGTTAGTATTATTATCTATATAGAAAGGTCTATAACCTCTAGAGGTTTATACTTTTAAATATATATTATAATATAATAATAATTACAATTATTTAGATCTAATCTCCTATAGTATTATTATGGATATAAAGATTAAATTTAAATTTACTATTATTATAGAATTACTTAGAATTATTATATATAAGTATTAGAAACTCTTTATCATTAGGGAAAAAAGGTTTTATTATTTATAAAAAGACTTATTCTTTTATTTCTAAATATATTCATCTTTTAAATATAACCTAAATAATATTAAAAAAAGAATCTTTTTATTTAGTGTTAATTAGAAACACTTAGTATCTTGAGTATCTATATAATTCTTTATTCTTTTTATTTTGAATATAGTATCCCTTTAAGTCTAGAAGAGATTTAAAACCTCTCTTATAATATCAATAAATATGGGGGAACTCTTCCTATTAGATAAATTAATAAATAAGAGTTAAAAACTAACTCTAAATAAATAAAGATTAATATTTATAAAAGATTCAATACTTCTAGTATTAATATAAAGACTTAGAGTCTCCTTAAAGAGTTAAATCATAAAAAAGCTTTTGAAAAGTCTTATAGAAATAAGACTTTCTAAAAAGGTTAATAAAAGCTTAATAGTATAAAAAAGAGTTATTTTCAGTAGAGTATAATATTAAAAGACCCTATTAGTAAGTAGGTTTAATAGGAAAAAAAGAAAGTAAAAAAGTAACTTGAGAATTAATCTTATTATAATTAATACAGAAAAGTCATTTAGCGCTAGATTGTCAACTTAATAAAATTTATTATTAAAAGAAGAAAAGAATAGATCTAATTTAATATTAGAACTAATAAGATTAGTAGTTTTAGTAAGCTGGGGAAAGCTGAGGAAAAAGTAGTAAAATAAAAGATAAATCTAATTTTTCAACTATTTAGAAGAGCTAGGATAAATAAAAGTAATACTATTAGTATCTAACCTTTCTAAAGTATTTATTATAGATTTGTAGTAATTTAAGGATGCTTTCTAATATTAATATTAAGGTAGGAAATAAGGTGATTTAAATAAGTCTAAAGTATTCTAGAATTCTGATTTCTAGTTATATTACTATAATATTATTGGTATTATAACCCCTGGGTGTATCTAATTCAAAATCTGCTTTTCCTAATTTAATTAGTCTATTTTTCAATCTCATAAAGCTTTTTAATTTAATTAGTAGATGTTTTAAAAAGTAGTTGTTATATTAAGATATAGCCTATAGTAAGCTGTATGAGTACTAAAGATAACAATTTATAAATATAAAATAAAACTCTTTTACTTTTTAGCTATTTTATTAAAGGCTTAATAATGAATAATTAAGTAGTAAAAGAATATAGTTAATTTAGCTTGAATAGTAAACTAAAACAAAACCTCTTTTTTAATAAATATTTCAATTTATTAGTTTAGTATTATATTAATTAGAGTTCAATAAATCGTATTATATTTGACTTATAATATTCTAATGAAGTATTAACTTTGGTCTTAATCTTACTTTTATATATAAATAGAAATAATATATTCTATATTTTATATATTCAACTATTTCTTAGTATTATAAATTTAGATCATAAAAGTAAACTTACTATTATAAAGTATAGTATATATATATATATATATATTATAGTATTGTATAGTATATACAGGCTTTATTCTAATAAACTTATTCTTATTAAGTATTGATATATATATTAGAGAAATATATATATACATATATATAGTATATTAATACTTTATTCTAATGATAATATTCATAATAATATATCTAGTATAGTATACTATAATTAATATAATATTTATATTATTAAGTTAATTATAATAGATTTAAAGTATCTTTTTATACTTATAAGATGTAATATATTATAAATATTATAAATATAAAGATATGTATTTATATTATATTACAAATATATGTATTAGAATATAATACTTAATATATTACAAATATATATATAAAATATCTGTATTTTTAATATGTAATATGTAATATAATATGTATTTGTAATGTAATATGTATTATTTGAAGTGCTCCGGTTTATATTAATACTAGAGAGGGTTTATATTAATAATATAAAGTTTTATCTTAGGGATAAGTGGAGTTAAGTAAGGATATTCATATTATAAAAATTCAAGTTATAATAAATATCTAAAGAGAGTACTTATAATCAGTAGTAATTGAATATTTTAAGATATTAATATCGAGTTAGATATAGTATTAAGGTAGCTAAAGCTATAGCAGTAAGTAACTAAGTAGTCGACTTACTTATTTAAACTAATAAGAGTAAGAGGATTATTATATAGATTTATCTCTATAGTATATATTATATATATATATATATTATAATCTAGATATAGATATTATATATAGAGATGACTAGTTATATATTATTTATTTAATTTATCAATTATAGTATTTACTAATTATAAAATAATACTAACTAGTAGTATTTTACTACTCTTAGTATTCTCTATTATTATTTGATTATAGATTAATAGAACATAATCTTAAAAAGTCAAACTATAATATTAATCTAAGCAATCTCTAGAAGTCTACATAGTAAAAATAAATGATTTAAAATTATCATAATTATATATTATTTTAAGATATTAATATAACTTCTAGAAGTCTATATAATGAGAATAGGAAGAAAAGTAATCTTGTAATAATTGATTAACTCAATATTATCTTTATCAATTTTATAATAAATTAATAATTCAGACTTTTACTGATTTATTAAAATAAAGATATAATGAGAAATATAATACGATTAATATAAGTAAGAAAGAAAAGTCTATAGTACGTTACTATTTCTTATTACTATCCTCTGATATTTTATATATATATAATAAGTAGACAGATAATAAGAGATGAACTTAATAATTATAATACTATAATAAATCTTCTCCAAACAATAATAAGTTAAAGACTAAAAGTTATCTAAATCTTAGAATTTAGATTACAATACTTAAATAAGTCTGAAATATTATATTAATAAGAAAAAAAGAATATTAAATAGGAAGCTTTATTTTATTTAATAAAGAAACCCTGGGAAGTATTATAGAAGAATTAGTAATATAAAATAACTATAGATATTCCTAATACTTCTTCTAATATATTTCATAAGTAATTATAATAAATACTCTATAAGGATATTTCGAAACCTAGTAAAGTTATAATATTTTAATAAATAATACTGAAGTTAAAGATATTATAAAGCTATTATTTATTACGTCTATCTCAAAGTATTCTCTAAGTACTTATCTCTATATTAAGAATAAAGAAAATTAATTAATACTGCTTACTAATAATATAAGAAGTATAAGATAGATATTTAGATATATAGCTATTTAGCCAAATATAACTATTATATATCTTGAAAATCTAAAGAAGAAGATATTTGATAGCTAATAGTAAGACTTGAAATATAAAGAAGAACACTAACAATAATAAGAAAACATATAAAAAAGGAATACTATATATTAACTAGATAAGATAGATATTACTACTTCTTTAATAAGTATAGTAGTTCGTTTTTTTAAATTTACCATCTATAGAACATTAAGAAAGAGTACTATTCTATATATTAATAGATATATATAATGATAGTTTATAATACTTATATTTTATTTCTTATTATTTCTATTTACTATTCATAATATATTTATATAGCTATAATATAAAGTTATAATTAAATAGATTAAATTAATAATCATATTAACTTCCATTTTATTTCTAGCCCTAGCTAACTATACGATTCCTATATATATTAATAAGTATACTTGGTTTACCTTAAGGGATCCGTAAGAATTTAAATTAGAAGATAAATATAGAGTTTTATTAAAAGGAGACTTCTACCTAGATATCTAATTTATCTAATAGTATATATATTTCTAAAGTTGTAATCCTTATAGACATACTTATAATTAAAATATAATAAAGTTATATTAATCAAAAATACTTGTTTGATTTATTGTTCCAAATTATATCTACCTCTTTAGATTTTATTAATAATTCTATATAAATATAGAGTAATTAGAATATAGTAGCTTATATTAATACGTATAAAAGAGTATTTTAACAAATTAAAATAAAGATACTGATTGATATATATTAGAAGGTTATATCTAAATAAGAAGAAGAATAAGTCATACTTTTTAATAGAAATATAGATATTAGTCATATATCTATCTATTACTATATATAAGTATAAAAAGAATAGAACTTCTATTTAAAGACTTATAAAATACTTACTGAAAAGCTTTTTAAAATTAAGAAGAAGTGTTTTTAATATAATAGAAAGAAAGGTATTATATCTACTTAAGAATTGTTTTATTAGAAGAAGAATATACTTCTCTATAAACAAAGAGTCTATAAAAAAGCTAATAGAAATATTTAATAAAGATATATTAATTTAATAGATAGAAGAAAGTATTAAATTTAATTAGAAAGACTATTACTATCTCAAATAGGAAATTAAGAGACAACCGAAATATATATTAATATTAAGCTTATAATTAGCTAAATATGATATCTAGATAACTATATCAATACTATAAAGCTTTATCATGAATAATAGTTCTAATTAGAAGGAGCAATAATTAAAACTATAGAAATCCTTAAAGTCTTATCTACATCTTAGAGGAAGTTACTAGATATTTCTAAAATAGTATATTAGTTTTGATTAATTTTATAAAAGAGTTTAAATATTATTTAATAAGGGATATTAATTAAGTAATAAATATATAAGTAGACGTTATAATATCTTTAAAGATATAATATAGATATTTAGTAATAAACATATTAATTATAATATTAGATAAGATTCTATAAGAAGGATATTTAATAATATTCCAATTAGATAAATATATGTATATGATAAGATATTAGTTATATTAATTTAAGATACTTTCTCTACTATTTAAATAGATATCATAATTAGAAAAGAATTTGAGACTTCTATAGCTTATTATAATTACTATAGACAATAGAAGAATATAAACCTTAAGATATGTACTAAAGATTGTAATTATATTAATATAATTAAGATATTTAAAACAATAATAACTTGGATTAACTTATTTAATTATATTTATTTAAATCTTTGAGGCTTATAAAAGAAAGCTAATAAAGAGATATATGTAAGTATATATTAAATATATAATATAGTTAAAAACCTTTACAATTCTATTAATAAGATAGAGCTAACTATTCATAAATTATATAAATAGATTATAGAGATCCTTAGGAGTAAATAATAATAGTTGGAATAAAGAAGTAATGATATTATAAACTATGATTAACTTCTAATTAAGCACATATATAATCGTTGAAGATATAATTAATACTTTTACTACTAATAATTATGTCAACTTTTATATCAAATAAATAATAGTAATATTTTAAACTTACTTTATAAGAGATTTTAAGATAGAAACATATAAAATAAATACTAGATATACTTAAAATTAATAATAGAATACTAGTTAATAAAATATATTATTAGGACATATAGAGTAATAATACTATACCTTAAAAAATTCTTTATTATTAATATAGAATTCGTAATAAAGATTACTACTTATCTTGATTATATTGTATTAATAGCAGTAACTATAGAAACATTATATAATAATATAAATAGAATATTAGAAGAAGAGTTTATAATAATTGACTTTATAATAACCAATGATAAAATTAAAGTAATTGATTCTAAAACACTTATAGAGATCCTTTAGGATTATAATAACTATTATTTTATAATATTCATTAAAGTAGAATTCTTCTTAATCTTAAGACTTTTTAAAATTATATTTAAAGATATCTTTTTAAATAGAAAAGTAAGAAGACTATTTATAAGAAGGATTTAATAATAAAAAGTCTTTTAAAAGATTATATTTAATATTTAATCCAATAGGATTATTTCAAAACAACGTAGAAATAAGTAAGACTTTATGAGGTTTAATATAGTTTGAATCTTTAAATCATTTAGAAATATTAGTTTTAATCTTATATTAATCGTTATTTTATTTTATTTTGGGTTTCTAAATATAAATGAATTCCAAATCTATCTTAATAATATTAATAATACAATTCAACAAGAACGAATATCTTTACTTTTAGAAAGATATAATAAGTATTTATAATTCTCAATTTAAAAGAGTTTCTATCATAAGACTATTAACTTCTTTAAAAAATAGAAATATGGTAATCTTATAAGAAATTTAATTAATTTAATATCTAAAAATTATATAGTACTTTTGAATAAATAAATAAGACAGTAATTATTAGTAAAGCTAAAATAATTATAAACTATTACTATTAGGATTAAATAAATATTAAGGTATTATATTAATTTAAATTTAGTTTTAAATATTACTATATGTTTATAATAGAGATTATAATTTATATTACATATTTCTATAATAATATACTTATACTATATATAGTTAATATATTAATAATATTTATAGTTATGAAATTTATAAAGATTATTTCTATAGAAGATATATAATATATATTAACAATATATTAGATTAATATATATTAGAATTTTGTAGATAGAGTTACTATCAATATAAAATATAATCTTATTATAAAACGTTTAGAAAAGAAAATTAATAGTAGAAATAGTAAGAAAAGATTATATTAATTAAAGCTTATAATAGTATCATAGGCTGTACCCTACTAGAACTAGTTATAGTTTTTAGATCTTATTCTACTACTACAGACTATAATAGACCTGCTTTATATATATTCTATGCTCTTTCTGAAAATTCTTCTTCTTTAGCTTAGATTCTTTTAATTAAGGTATTTCTATGTTTAATTATGCAGGCTATACTTTTTATATATCTAAGTTTAATATTACTTATACGTCTTATTACTAATTATATTATATAATAGAAGTATATAATAAGAATAATCTAGTTATAGACTTTATAGAGAAGTCTTTAGCTTTATATAGAGAACATTCAGCTCCCAGCTAGGACTTATACCCCAACCTACCCTATCCTAATAGCTACAGCTATAGTTACTTCAGATTTTTAAATTATAATAAGGTTATACTAATAGCATATAAGTCTTAGTGCGATATATTTAACCTTAGGTTATATTTTTCCTACTATTAGCTGACGACGACTTCTATGAGTTACAAGTAGACTTCAATATATATACCTTTTTAGATACTTAATAGGCTACTTCTAAGATATATTCAAAATATTTAGAATTATCTTTGAATACCCTACTTTTAGACACTAGATTCTTCTTTATTACTTTAATTTCATTTTTTTTAGCTCTACTAATAACTTCATCTTCTAATAATATATTGAAGTTAAATATAGCTATAGCTATCTTAAAGAGGCTAGAAAGAGTAGTAAAATCGCCTTTATATAAAACTAGCTTTTTTAGGCTTTTGTAAAGGTAGTTATAATTCTTATAGTTATTAACGACTTTTATAAAGTTAATATTTATATTAAGATTATAGGGGTTAAGTATAGTAATAGTAGCTAGGGGTATTCTTATTATTATTATTATTAGTAGTATTATTATAGATAGCTATTAACTTGCGCTTTAAAGGATAGTCGGCTAGTCTATAGTAGTCTGTTGCTCTCTTTTATATCTATAGCCAGTATTATCAAGGTATACTAGTAATATTATTAGTACCTAGCTAGTATAAGTTAACGTCATAAGTATTACTACGGTAAGTTTAATACTTCGAAGCTACTACTAACTATTATGAGGCTTATACTAGTAAGTTTATATATCTAGTTATTACTTTATTACCTATTAGCCCCTATTTCTAGGTTAGGGCTAAGTCTAAACTAGTAGCTATATTACTAGGTCTTTTTAACTATATTTACCTGTAGAGATATATATAGGGTATAATATGTAACTAGGTATTTTCCTATTATAGAGATTATTTACTAGGTGTAATATAAAGCTACCTATTAGGTAGGGGGGCTAAATATATAAAACTCTATAGACTTTATAGGGGTTTTTACTAATACTATAATATAATAGAACTAATAGCTCATTATACTAACTAATATAATTACCTAATTATAAACCTGCCTAGACTCTATACTATTAAGTATATTTATAATAAGTATTAGAACTACTCCTAAGTTAGCTCTAAATACTAATCTAACTATATTTATATAATAATAACTTATATTTAACCCTAAAAAATTCTTAAAAAGCTATAGTGAATACCCAGCCTGAGTATAATAAATCTATAATGAGCTTTTTATTAATTATATATTTATTATGAATAACTAAGAGGCCTAATACCTTATTAATTCATATTTAGATATAAAGGTCTAGTTAATTATAATAGGATTCTATAGAAGTAGTAGCCCCTAGGGTATATATAACTTAAACAATTTCTTTATATATTTAGATTGAATATATAAGAATCTGAATATAATAGACTATGCTTTAATATATCTTTTAAATAAGTATATAAAGAACTGCAAATACTTTACTAGCTTCTTTCTTTATTTTAAGAAGCTTTTTACTATAATAAGTAACACTTTATAGCTATATATTATATAGATTGGTTATTTATAAGCTGCTCTATTTTTAAAGTTATACTACTACCTAATTAGTATAAATACTAATACTCGTAATTTTAAGGAATATATTAATAGTATATAGTATATAATAGGGTAGTTAGAAAGGTATAAGATATTATACCTTATATATAACTAATATGCTACTAGAATAAACTAGTAGTATAATTCTAGGGTAGATAGTAATAATAATATAGTAATAATAAATATTATTTAAGTTATATAAATTATAGAAGCTCCACTATAGAGTACTTTATAATAATAGGATATACAGAAGTATTTTAATTATTAAATCTAGAGATATATAATTAGGAATTATCTGGAGAAATATACTTCTTATACTATTAAAATAGCTTTAAAGTAGGTTTATTCTAGTAATAAAGCTAAAGGCTTAGATTCTAATAGTAATTTAAGAAAAGAATAATTCTAGTATAAAATTAAGCTTTAGAACCTATAGAAGAAGAAAGGATGAATTAAGAGTATTTTAGAATAAACTATGGGATAAGTAGACTTTTTATACTATTAGAAACTTAGATTAATAAAGGATATATTACTTAAGTACTTCTAAATAGTAGCTATAATATTCATATTATAATTAATTACTATTTAATTTACTAACTCTATTTACTATATATAGATAGAATATTAAAGAAGCTTAGAGGTTTTATAGATAAAGAAGTATATATATTAACAAAAAGTATTATAGTATTTAATATTGAATCTAATAGTTATATTCAGAAAGTCTATACCTATATCATTAATAACCTAAATATTAATATCTTCTTAAATAAGTTATACATTAAACATAATACTATTATTTATAATATTCAGAAGTACTATATTTATTATAATAAGAAATAGACATATATCTTTCTAATAAGATAGGAGGAAAGTCTTCTAATTTAAAAGATTTAAGTAATAAGAATACTAATAGCTACTTCTTTTACTACAGTCTACTAAAAAGCCTTTAAGGTTTATAAATATATATATTATAGATATCTTATAATAAGATAGATTGTAGAAGTTATTAACTGAATAGATATTAAGAAGGTACCTTAAATAAAAGATAAAAAGGAAAATTTAATGGTATTATTATACTAAATATATAAAGGATTTAAGGATTTCTTTAAGAAGAATAAAGTATACTTTATACTATCTATCTATCTAGGTATAAATTATAGAATCTATTTAGAAAAAAGAGATAATAGTTAGGAATAATTTCTATTTCAAAGATTATTCTATAATATATCTAGGGAGGAACTATGAGTTTTATTAAAAATACTTTAGGATCTTTTTAATAAAAGGTTTATATAGGTAAGTAAGTTATTTATAAGTATTTTAATCCTATTTATTAAGAATCCTAGAGATAGATTATACTTCTATTATAACTATGAAATACTTAATATTATTATAAAGAAGGATTATTA
This sequence comes from Colletotrichum orbiculare MAFF 240422, assembly GCA_000350065.2. Lineage (NCBI taxonomy): Eukaryota > Fungi > Ascomycota > Sordariomycetes > Glomerellales > Glomerellaceae > Colletotrichum > Colletotrichum orbiculare. The sequence goes on from AMCV02000006.1 coordinate 1,613,608, forward strand.
TCCTTTACTATTTATATTAAAAACCCTTTAATATATAGCTTTAGTTATATAATATATAAAATTAGATATTATTACTATATTCTATAGGATTAGAATCATAGAAAGGTATTAGGAGAAAGTTACTTTTTATATATAATATAGTTTTTTTAAGTAGTTTATATATCTATTTAAACTTATAAGAGTTCTAGTGACATTCTAATATTATACTAATAATACATTTTATAAGTTTCTTGATAATTTTATTATAATATATTTAGATAATATTTTTATTTATATAATAGAATTTTAAAAAGATTATAAAGAGAAAGTTAAAAGGGTCTTATAAGTTCTATTTATAGCTAAATTAAATCTTAATTCTACTAAATATATATTTTCTATAAAAAGAGTAAAGTATATTAAGTTTATATTTAGAATTAGAGAGGGGATTACTTATAATTCTAAAAAAGTAAGGATAATAAATAAGTAGTTTACTTTAATAATAATAAAAGTTGTGAGGAGTTTCTTAAGGCTTACTAATTATTACTATATATTTATAAATAATTATATAGCTTTTATAGGCTTTCTAAATATTTTAATAAAAAAGGGTATAGTATTTTATTAGGGGGAGAGAGAAAAAAGTACTTTTACTATTTTAAAGGACTATTTTATAAAAGTTTTAATTTTCTAATATTTTAATTTAAATCTAATAACTATTATTAAAATAGATTATTTAAGATTTGTATTTAGAGGTACCTTCTTATAGGAAGATATATAAGGGTGCTACTAGTTAGTTACTTTTTATTTATAGAAGTTATTTTTAGTATAGTATAACTATTTAATTTATAATAAAGAGCTTTTAGTAGTAATATCTTATTTTAATACTTAAGATATAGAGCTAAGGAGTTATAATAAATTCTAGGTTCTAATAGATTATAAGGATCTTAAGTTCTTTCCAAAAAAGTAGTATCAGAATAGATAGATATATAGGTAAATCGATAGTTAAGTTATTACTATAGATAACTGTGAAATCAGGAGAAACGTGATATAATAAAAGTTCTTTTCTCAACATGAGGACTTATCTAAAATATTTGTAATAATGATAGTTAAACAGAAGAAGGAATAATAATTTGATTGATAGTATAATTAACTATTTCTAATTAGTATTCGTAGAAATATTGAGGTTCTTATATAGAAGGTTTATTTTAGAGTTCTGGTTGTACTACTAGAGTTCTAGCTATAGCTATAGCGTATAGGCTATTATAGCTAAAATATATAAGGCGTTATAACTATAACGCATATACTTTAGTATAATATATAAGTAACTATAGCTACAGTATATAATATATTATAACTATAATATATGAGGCGTTATAACTATAATATATATATCTTAATATAATATATAAACTATTATAGCTACAGTATATAACATACTATAACTATAGCGTATAGGCTAAAGCGTAGCGTATGTTATAATATAGTTATAGCGTATGAGGTGCTATATTATAGCGTATATAGCTTAAGCTACTTCTAGTACTTTATAAAAAAGTAAACCTCTATATTTTTACCTTATTTACTTAAAAATTACTAGGAGTAAAAAGGTAAAATAAGTATGTATTTATAGAGTGATTTTTATACGATTTATTTATATAGAGATATTATATAATTTCTTATTACTTCTGTTAGAATAATAGAAATAGAAGTTCTTTATATATTAGAATAAATCTAATATCACCCTATAACGTATATTTCGCTAGTATATAGCTTACTTATATAAAGACTTATAAAACCTAATAAAAAGTAAAAAGTGAGTAATTTATATAAAGTTATAAAACTTAAAACTATAAAAGTAAAAAAGGAAAGACTTTTTAAGTTATTTTTTCTTACAATTTAGATAAAATCTACCTAAATTTCACTAAGCCTAAAGGCTTAGTTAAAATACTAGCTATATTATCTTCTATATTAATATGATATATAAAGATATTTTTATTTCTAATAAAATCTCTTATAAAGTAATATCTTATATCTATATATTTTATTCCTTTATAAAATTCAGGATTTTCAACTAGTTCTTTTACTATTGAATTATCTATAAAAATCTTAGGTTTTTCAATCTTAGATAATCCTAGTTTTAAATTCATATAACTATAATTATAATATAAATAAGTTACTCTTTTATAGGTATCTAATAGAGCTATATACTCAGCTTTATAAGTAGATAAAACTACTATCTTTTAGTTTATAATAAAATAATTTATAATATTACTATTTCTTCCTAAATAGAAAATATAAGAAGAAGTAGATTTTCTATTATTTGAATTTCTTATTTAATTTAATTTAGTATATCTTATGATATTAATAATAGGATATATATATTCATAGTTATAAATAAATCTTTATTCTTTATTATTATTTAAATAACCCTATATATAGTTAAAAGCTAAAAAATGATATTTATCTGGATTATAAGTAAATTGAGAACAGGCTATTACTATGAAAGTAATATTAAGCCTTATGTTTAAAGCTAAATATAATAAAGCTCCTATTTCCTATTGAAACTTGAAAATATCTTCTTTTAAAGCTTTTTTTTTTATTCTCTAATAATTTTAAATTATTATCTATAAGAGTTTTAAATTTAGAAATAGTTTTGTTTTATATTCTTTAATAATTTTCCCAGTATATTTACTCTGATTAATAGTAACTATTCTTTCTTTCCGGTTTATAGATAAAGTATGACTGAGAAAGGTAGAAGGTTCTCCTAGGTTCTAAAGTTTAATTTTCTATTTTAAAGAATTATATATATAATTAGCTGTTTTTTGATTATTAGTGGCTAGTAATATATTGTTAATATAGTAAGCTAAAATAGCTATATAGGGTTTTTTATTTAAAATAAAAACTACTTTATCATAAGTAGATATCATAAATCCTATTAAATAAAGAATATTCTTCAGATGATTATACCAAAGCCGAGGACTCTGTTTCAGACTATATAAAGAGTTATTATTATTAGTATTATTACCATTTCGATCTATACCAGAAACAGATTTATCTAGATTGAGAACAAGATTATTATTAAGCTGACTAGGCCTATAATTATCAGAATTCTTTTCTAAATTAATAGATAAAGGCGGCTCTTTTTCTGAAGTATAAAAAGTATTTTCTAGGATTTTTACATCTCTAGACTATATAGCTCTCTTTTTATTAAAATCCCGAATTCTATAGGTATTATTTCCATAAACTATAATAGCTTCTTTATAAACTCTTATATCTAATTCTTTAATATTAAGATCTTTATTCTTATAATAATAGAGGCTACCCTATACCTTAATATTATTAATATCTGGCTTTATTTTACTTTTTAACTTATAAGGAGTCTTGAAATTTATTGAACTATGAGGAGTTCTATTATATATATATATAGAAGCTATTAAAGTGTCCCCCTATAAATAATAAGGTAAATTTAAGTGATAAATTAGAATTCTAATTTTATTAATTAGAGTTCTTATTACTCCTTCTATTAAACTGTTAGGTTTTTAAGTATAAAGAGGTCTAATATTATGAATAATACTAAAATAAGAATAAATATCTTTTATTCTTTTATTAGTAAATTCATTACCTCTATCGGTATTAAACTCTTTTATTTTTCTTTTATTATTATTATTATTTACTAACTCTTTAAATTCGAGAAGGATTTTAGAAACTTCTTTAGCTAACTTGGTTTTGAATAAAAACCCCTAAGTAAATCTAGTTGATTTATTGATAAAAAGAATAAATCTATTAAGTCCATTATATATTATAAGAGTTATAAGTCCGTATAAATCTGAACTAATATATTCTAAATATTGAAGATTTTGTTTCTGTTTGTTATTATTTTTATTAATATTATTAGTAAAGCTTCTTTTAATACAGGCTTCACAAAGAGACAGAGTATCTATTTTATTTATTTTATAAGATAAATTTAAAGTATTATCTTTCAAACTATTTATTACTTTTATATTAGCATGACCTAAACGATTATGCAAAAGCTGGATATTCTGTAATATAGTAGTAGAAAGAATAATATCCTTTTGCAAAATAGGAATATCCCGACCGACCGTTGTTAGCCCTTAAGTACGTATTAATCGTAATAGGAATATTAGATTCATATAAATTAATCTTCTTAAATCCCACTATTAAAGTAGAATTCTTTTCCATATTATATAGTATAGGTATTTCTAGAACATTGATGCAATTCCTATAGTATTAAGTTTGCGTTGAGATAATAAATTAACTTCTAATTCTAAAATATAATAAACTTCTTTGAATATAAAAGTTTGATTTTTAGAGATATTTTTAAATCTCCTACTATTCTAGCTAAAAGGTATATAGTACTTCCCCACTTAATCTGTTTTAAAACTAGTCTTATATTAAATTAAATAGATTTATTTTTAACTATATGAATAGTAGTAGTAGTAGTATCTAGGTAAAAATAAATATCTTTATACTTTTCTCTTTTAACCAAATTCCTACAATTTCAAGTAATCTATTAATTTATTAAGAAATCTGGAGTTTTATTATTATTATTATTTCTCTTTATGAGGGGTTTTTAGATAATTCTTATATCTTTGAAAATATCGTGTGCTTCAGAAAATATATCGAGATCTATATCTTTAGAAATAAATTCTTTAGATTTAGGAATCTCTTTGTTTTTATCTTTTAATATCTTATTTCTTACTTTATTGATTTCTTTAGTTCTAACTCAAGTAATATTAATAGATTCTAATTTCCTTTTATAGATTTTGTCTTATTTTTACTACTAGTTTTAGTTAGGATATTCTTCTATTAATTTAGAGCTTTTTCTGGAGAAAAATAGGTATAGTTGTTTTTAGTATAATTATTTTTCTTATAATCTTTGTAAAAGATTCTTTTTTGTTATAAGGTTTTTGAGTAATTCTGAGATTCTTCTTTTTCTAAGTATCTTTAGTATAATTAATTGAATTATTATTTTTATTTCTAGATTTATCTAATGAATTAAAAAACAAAGAATTTAGAGTATAGGTTTCTTTATTAGACCTAAAGCTCTAAGTTATAAAAATAATACAATTTTTATAATTAGAGTTAAGGTTATTCAAGATATATACTATAACTACTTATTTAGGTAATTCTAATCTATTATAAGATAGATTATTAGTTAATTCTTTAATTTTACTTAGAAATCTTTCTATACTATTAAAATTACTAAAAATAGTATTAAAAACTCTTTATTAGTTAAGAATTCGTTAGTGAATCCTAAGGACTTATAGAGTTTTTTTAAATGTTTAAATATTTGGAAAATATTTATATTATCTTTTATAACTCAAAAAGAGTTATCCGTATAGTATAGTTATATATAATTTAGAGTTTTTTTATTTTTATCCTTATTTTTAGGAGTAATAGGTTTAGTAATATCTATAAAAATATCTTTACTAATAAGTAAAGTTTTAATATAAATAGATTAAACCTTATAATTACTACTTCCTACTAATTTAGAAATAGTAATCTTTCTAGAATTACTTATTGTATTAAAGTAAAATAAATTATTGAAAATATATAGATTATAAAGGTTTTTTTTAGAAAGATATAAAAGTCTTATAAGATATAATATAAAAAAGTATTATATTTTCTAAAAAGATAAAGATTAAAAGACCAAAATCTTTTTTTTCTATTTGAAATAAAGGTATAACTTAAAGAATAAATTTAGAAATTAGAGATTTAAATCTTAGTATCTTCCTTCTCTTTTTTAAATAAATTCAATTTTTCCTTCTCTATAAGATTAATAGAAAATTGAGGTAAAGTTTGAGATAAAAAGAGTTAGTTTTCTATATAAGTTAATCTTTTTACTATTAAAATAATTTGAAATTAAAAAGGAAATAAACTTGAAGGTAATTTGAAAAAATAGTTAATTAGGAATAAATCTTAAATATCTAAAGAATTAAAAGGAGCTGAAATAGGTAGAGAAATTGGATTTTTAGGTGTTAATATAACTTGTCAAATAAGGTTGATTTTCTATAAATATAAAGTAATTCTAGTAAGGTATTTAGTTTCTATAAAAGTAGTAAAGAGGTAGAGATTTTTGTAGATTTTGTTATAGTATTCAATTTTTATAAATAAATAAGAAGGGTAAATTTTTAATAAATAAAGTGTAAAATTTTCAAGTTAAGAAGAACTAGGCTTATAACTTATTAGAATAAATAGATATATAGGTAAATCGATAGTTAAGTTATTACTATAGATAATCGTGAGATTAGGAGAAATGTAATGTGATAAAAGTAGTTTTCTTAATATGAGGACTTGTTCAAATCATTCGTAATAAAAATGGTTAGATAGAGGGAGAAATAGTGATTCGATTGATAGTATAGTGGGTGGATATTAATAACGGTCAATGCGTCAAAAACAGCGTTTTTACACTACAAACACGATTTTTCAACATTGAATAATTTACGCAATTATAGATAGATTAACTCTAGAAAATCTATATCTTTTTCTCATATAAGTCTATATATTATATCTAAATCCTAAAGCTTTTCTAATAGAATTATGCTTTATATTTTCAAAGAACAAAAGTTAGAAATTTGGATCTTTAGCTTTAGGGCATGTTATAGGGTATTTAGTAGATAAAATTTAGATTTCAGAATCTACTTTCAACTTTCTGATTTTCCTATATTCTAGGCTATAAGTAAAAATGAAAAGCTTTCTATATATTAAATAAACAATATCTAATTATCTATATATGTATCTTTTTTTAGACTAATTAGGTCTACTAACTTTTATAAAAATACGTTTAAAAACATTAAGATTAGTGGACTTTTGGTGAGGATTTCGTTATTGACCGTTTTTAATGTCCCCCCACTGTATGATTAACTATTTCCAACTATTATTTGTAGAGATATTAAGGTTCTTATATAGAGGGTTTATTTCGGAATTCTAGCTATACTACTAGAGTTCCGGCTATAGCTATAGTATATAGGCTACTATAACTATAGCGCATAAGGCGCTATAACTGCAGCATATATACCCTAGTGTAATATATAGGCTATTATAGCTACAGCATATAATACGCTATAATTATAGCATATAGGGCGCTATAACTATAATATATACGCCCTAGCGTAACATATAGGCTACTATAGCTATAGCGTATAATATATTATAACTACAGCGTATAGGTCAAAGTATAACGTGTGTTACAGCGTAGCTATAGTATATTAGCCACTATAGCTACAGCGCATGAGGCACTATACTACAGCGTATATAGCTTAAGCTACTTCTAGTATCCTGTAAAAGAGTGAACCTCTATACCTTTACCTTATTTACTTAAGAACCACTAGGGGTAAAAAGGTAAAATAAGTATGTATTTATAGAGTGATCTTTATACGATTTATTCATATAGAAATATCGTATACTTTTTATTACTTCTATTAGAATAATAGAAATAGAAGTTCTTCATGTATTAGAATAAATCTAATAAGTAGAAGCTTAATAAATATTAGAATTAGTAGGCTGAATAATCAGCTTGCTATTAGTTTAAGATTAAGTATTAGTTAGGCTATTTAGCTATTATGATAAATGTATTATTAAGATATAAGTAGGATATTCTAGCTAATTAAGAAGATAAGAAAGAATAGGGTACAATAATCTAGTTAATTCTAGATTTAATTTAGTTATATTAGATATTTATATAAGTTATATAGTAAATATAGGAGTTTAATAAGTTTAAGATTTCATGATTATAAGTTTGTAGTAATAATATAAATTTCTAAAGGTTATGAGATAGTATTCTTTTTAAAGATAAATAGTATTAAGAAGCTTATTAAGCTATAGCTAGAAGAGACTATATATTTCTTATTATTATTAGGATTAGAATTTAGATTATAGAATATACTTTTAATATATTAAGATAATTTATATAGAGGGATTATATATAGATATTTAGGAATGTAGATTAGGAATATCAAGATAATACTTTATAAATAATTATAATATAGAAAGTTTATAACTTCTTTCTAATAGATTACTTTAAGAGGAATAATATATTTAAAGTAGTATTATATTAGTATTAGTAATTAGGTTTCTTATAGGATATATAGTATTTTATATAGAATTATAATACTTATAATATTAATATAATCTGAAAGGATATAAAGAGAGGGTTTCTATAATTATTATTTATATTAGAAAAAGTTTATAGTAACTTTATAATAGATTTTATTATTAAATTACTTAAGCTGATTAAGAGTAATTTTTATTTTATATAGGTAATTATAGATTAATTAGATAAGTTAGTTATATTAAAGTTCATAGTAATAATAGAAACAGAGGAATATATAGAATAGTTTCTAAATTACTATTCTTAGTTCTATAGAATCTTAAGAATAATTATTAGTAATTGAAAGAGTAATCTGACTAGTTGTTTTAAGAAGAAGTTTTACGACTTTATTAATATAAAGTAATATTTAAATATTATATATTATTTATAGACTAATAGAGCTATTGAATAATTTAATTAAGAAATAGAGGTATATTCCTATATAAATATTAATTATACTTAAGAAAGTTAAAAAGCTTATCTTCTAATAGTATAATTAGTTTTTAATAATTATATAATATTAATAATAAGAATTAGCTCCTTCTTCTTAGAATATAAATATTATATAGACTTTATATAAATTTATTATATAAATAGGAATATAGAAGATATATATAAATAGGGTATTGATATTTTAATTAATAAGTTAGTAGAAGTAATAAGAATAAGAATAAATAGTTATAATATTTATTTAATAGAAGATAGAAGATTCTACTAATAGTTAATAGAAAGCTATTAAGAGGTTTAAAAAAGAAGATAAAATATAGTTTTATATAGCTAACTACTATTTATCTTACTTATATAAGAAGTTTAACTAATTATACTATAAATATAAAATACTAAATATTATTATGCTTATAGTAATAGAATTAAATATATTTAATAATATTTACTTTAAGTTTTATTTTATTCTTCATATAGAGCTACTTAGGATCTGTGATTAGATTAAACTATATATAATTACTAGTTACTTTCAATATAAGATAATAGAAGGAGTAATAAATAAGAAATTAAAGAAGTACTAATAATACGTTAGGAATATATTAGATAGAGTTATTAGAAGGAGGTTTATATTAAGTAGATAGGTTATATATAGTTTATATAAGAACTACTATACTTAATAGAAGATATTATAATACTTAATATCTATAAAGAGACGTATAGGTAAATTAAGATTAGTAATAGTAATCTAATATATATTGTAAATTAGTTTATATAGTAAGTCTAAAGTTGAAATATTATGATTATAATAGTTATATATTAGATAGAGTAGTATAAAGAGAGTAGATGATATTATACCTACAGATTAGAAGGATTATCTTAAGTTTTAAAAAGTATAACAATAGTAGTAAGTATATAGAAGATCAATAAATAATAAGTTAGAAATAGGAGAGTTTTAATTTAAGAATAATAATTAATAATCTAAATATTTATTAGTATTATAATAAGAATAGAAAGGGAGTAACATTTATATAGGTTTAGAGCTTTAAGAAGGAGTAGTATTATTTAGAAAGAATAGAAGTTTTTTTATAAGTAAGAAAAATAGAAATAATATTAATAGAAGAAGCTAGATAGGTAGGAGATAGTAATATAATAGTTATATTAGAATTATACTTCTTAGCCTTATAGTAATTAGTAGAATGGGTTTTAATAGTAGTATTCTTCTCTGTAATCTGCTTTATAGTAGTTATATAGAAGATAATATGAATTTTACTAAAGGTATTCTTCTATAGAATATATATTAGCTATAAAGCTAGAAAGATATTTAAGAGTCTTATATAGTAATTATAAATAATAAAGTTATTTTTAGCTAAGAAGTTAATATAAATACTAATAAAAGTATATTAAATAGTAATAGTAGTTTTATGTATCTAGAAGGAATTAGAATGAATAAATAGAAAATTTGAAATATATAGTTATATTCTAATTTTATTATCATAATAGCTAAAGATAGGTTTAATATAATAGGAATAATAAGTAGTATTAGTTATTATAATTCTATATTAATTTTTAGAATAATTAAAAGAAGTAGCTTTTATATACTAAGAATATTATAATAAGAGTTGATATTTTTAATATTAAAAAGAATATTACCTATAATAACATAAGTAATATAAATAAGGTAGGAGATTTTAGAAGAAGTATTTTAATTAATAGTAATAGGAGATATATAAATAGAAGAAGTAGTATAAATATGTTTAATATAGAATTATAGTTATATTATTAATAGAGGTTTAAATAAGATATTTAGAAGGATATATAGTAGAAGGAGGGGTTATAATATACTTAGGGGGAATAGCCTCCTTCTCCTTGATTTTATTATCTATACTTTTAGTATTTTCCTTATTCTTATTATTATTATTACTATTACTACTATAAGTAGTAGAAGAATAAATAGGTAATATAAGAGTAGTAAGAGAATAAGTAGGTAATATAGGTTTAATAGGGGAAGTATTAGTAGTTTAATTAGTAGTAAGCTCTTTATTAAGCTTATAGAAGTAGTTTTTAACCTTAAGGTCTTTAATAATAAGAAGCTACTAGGAGTTAGAAATAATTAATAAAATTTTTGAAGAATAAATTATAATTTATTATTATAGTTATAAAGGTGATATTATAGTTTGTTATAAAAGAATAGTATTAATAAGGTAATAAAAAGATAGAATAATAACTAATTAATTTATTAAAGAAATAAGAAATAAATAGTATTATAGAAAAAGAGTTAATTAGTTTGATATATTAAATTAATAGTAAGATTAAAGTATAATAGTAATAATAATTATTAATTTATAATAACTTTACAAGGTTTATAAAAGAAAGAAGAAAGGTATAAACTAATAAGGGTTTTAATAATGAGATGTATTATAGTATATAGAAAGCTAAGTAGTATTAATTAATAGGAAGAATAGACTAATAGTATTACTATTATAACTATCTTATTAACTACCTAGAGGGGGGGATATATATTATAAGCTATATTCTATTAGAACTAGTTACAGTTAGTAGATCTTATTCTACTATTATTGATTGCAATAGACCTATTTTATATGTATTTTGTAGTTTTTCTAAAAACTCTTCTTCTTTAGATTAAATTCTTTTAATTGAAATACTCTTATATTTAATTATATAGACTATACTTTTTATAAATAGTATTAATAAGACTATATAATATTCTATCCCCTATAGAAAACTTAAAAGATTATATATAATAAATATTAGAAATAGTAAGAGAAGGAATATTCTAATATATAATTACAATAATTAAGAATATTAATAACTCTAATAGTTTTATATTAATCCTATTCATCTTCGGAATATATCTGTATTTTAAGATATTGTTATTATCATTTCTAGAAATAATAAGATATATAGTAATTATTCCAAGAAATAAAGGACGAAATATATAAAATCGGTATATAGTATTAGGTTTTAGATATTTTAAATATATAAAATAGCCTTTTTATTATATCTATTTACTAATTCTTATTATATTTAAATATATATATTTATAATAAATATTAAGATTAGACTAAACTCTTTAGGTCTATCTTACTTAATAGTAAGATATTATAAAAGGCTGAACTTAGGCTTATTTCACTATAAGTAGCGTAGAATACTATTTGTTTAGAACTAAGGGGTAAAAGAGAAGCCTTTGTAAATATCTAGAAAAGTCTATATATATAGTACTACTTAGGGCCTATTAAGGCCTTACCTAAACAGAAAGGTTAATATTATATATTTAAATATAACTCTAGCTAGTTATTTAAATATAGTTTATAATATTACTTCTTTCTTTTCTAGCTATTATTAAACTATAAGCTATAGGCTGGATTACTATTATTATCTATTATTAGCCTATATACTTCTTTATAATACTTTAGTATTACTATATGTGTAATAGTATTAATTAGTGTTTATATAAGATTTATATATTTCTCTTATTTAATCAAAGTTTCTTAGTAGTACTTTCTACCTATTTAGTATATCTTTATAATAAGAACATTTTTAACTAATTACTTAGTTTTCGTATTATTATTTATTAGTAGTAGTAGTTAGTTATTAATAATTATTTATCTTAGTAGGAGATTAGTAGTAGCTTTGTATAAGATATCTATATAGAACTATAAGTAGATAAAGTTTAATTTATCTAATTCAATAATATATAGTAATAAGACTTTTATTACTATATATGTATAGTATAATTAAGCTAGTTTCTAGTTTAGCTTTAGCGATTTATAGTTAGAGATATTAAGTCATATTTCAATACTAATTTAATATTAATTAGTAGGGAATTAGGTTTTATTTACTTAAACTTCTAACTTCTACTAAATAGTTATTATTTTAATATAGATATATATTATTACTAATTATATCTTTGTGACTAGTTAGTAGGTAGTATTTTTATTATTATTAGATATTAGTATTATTTTCTTAATTATTAGGATAGAGTTAATGTGATACTTATAATCTATAAAAAAGGTATTATTTCTATAGCGTTATACTACTAGTTCTAGAGGGCTAGTTATATAATAAGTAGTAAGTCGTCTTAAGTATCTTATAATTAGTATATAAATACTTTTAAAACTATTTAGATTTCCTAATTGTATTATTTTATAGTTCCTTCTATTTATAAGTAGTAATTAGTATTTAATAGATATATAATACTTATCAGATAATAAAACTCTTTCTAGAAATAAGTTATTTAATTAGAGTTTCAATTATTTATTATAGAATATAATATATTATAGAGCTTATAATAATAACTAACGAATTACTAGGTATATATTTCTACTTTTATGATATCTATTTCTTTTAATTTAAAGGCTTTACTTAGTTACTTTATTATAGTTTAGAGGTAATCGTTATTTTGTCTTTTATAAGGAATATATTAGTCATAAAATCTATTAACAGATTGGAGTATAATTAGTTAGATATTAGGAGGGACTTTAAGAATTCTTTTCTTATTCATTTCTAAATATAAATATTCCTATATATACTATAGTTATATATAAATTAGCGGTTATTTTAAAACTATCTAGGCTAGTAGAACTAATAGCTTATAATTTCTAGTATATTGTTATATTTTAGGTAATCTATAGGGGAGGAGTTATATAAACCTTATATTAATTTGGTCTTAAGTTTATGAAGGAAGTTATTATTATTTTTACTACTTAGTATTTAAAGTCTATTTCTAAAAATAAGCCGCCTTATTATATTAAAAATATATTTGGCAATCTAGATTTTAATATAGAGATTAGGAGTAAAGTTATATTTTTCTTACTAAATTATCATAAAGACTTATTAATATAAGGAGTCTTTTTAATAGTATAATTTTATAGTTCTTAGAAGTCTGATTTCCTCTTAAGGACCTAGATATTAATAATACCTATATATCTTACTTAAGGCTTTATAAGAATAATAATATTTAGAATAACTTATATTATTTACTTTTATTACTTTTTATTATTTTATGTTTTAAGAATATCTCACTTTTTCCTAGAGAAAATATTAAAAGCTATTATTTAGATACCTACTTGATATCTAAAGTAGAAGTTATATTAAGATAATTCTTTTACCTACTAATTCTATCCTTCTATAAGGTATTATTTCTTTATAAAATATTTAAGGTTTTTATAATTAGTAAGGATTTTAAATTTCTTACTATTTTATAGTTTTACTTTTTATATTTATAAGTAAGTTAATTTTAAAAGGAGCTTTTTATTATACATTAGATAGTTAAATTCTATAAGGCTTAAATATTAAGAATAGAAGGTAACTAAGTGTCTTATGCTAGTTTTATTATTCTAAATTAGTATACTATTTAGGGTAAATTTCGAATAATTAGTTTTTACTATAATTAGAATATTAAAAACAAATATCTATAGGATTAGGTTTGTAGTAAAAAGGTATTTTAGTATAGAGAAGGCTTTTTATTATTTTAGTTTTTAGTTAAAAGGTATATATTTCTAAATTAGGTAGTTTAAAGGTTTTATAATTATATTGTATTATAGTATACAGATTTTATAGTAATTTGCAAATTTAAGGAAACTATAGATATTTTTTAATTACTCAGGGGGTAATTAGTTAGTAATAGCTTTTAATTTTTCTAGGTGATATAAGAGGTTTTTCCTGAATAATATAATAAGTCTAATATATTTGATTATAATAATAGAGAATTTGTATTTCGTAGGATTTAATTTGATATTTATATTAGTAAGTTAGCTAAGTATTTAGTAGTTTCTGTTTTTATATTCCTATTATATATTACTAGTATAAATAAGGATATTATTAATATATATTATACTTAAGTCATTTAAGTATTACTATTAATAACTATTAATATTTTATTAGAATATAATAAGAGTATTAATAAGTTTGAAAAGATATATTATTTATTTAAAGAGATTGTAATATATCTAGAAGGTTATTTCTTCTTAGTCTATTTTATTAACTTTAATTTCACAGAATATAGTAATAAGATTAAGTTTAGTATATTAATAAGTTATCGTAACCTTTTAGAATGTTCTTATTATAAGAGGGAGTAGGTAATAACTTTCTTTATAATTATATTAAGAGTTATATAAGTTATATAGAAGTATATCTTTCTATTTAGATGTTCTATAAAGAAAATTAGGGTATTATTAGAAAGCCTATTGAGTTTTAGAAATTCTTTATTAAATAGGTTCTCTAAGGTTTTGTTTTAAATATTAGAAGTTTTTCTTATAATATATTATAAAGGGGTTTTCATAAGAGGTTAGGTTTCTATTTCTTATTATTAAGGATTAATAGAATGTAATAGTCAATTCCTAGTTAGCTAGAGAGTAGTTAGTATATTAAAGTTAAATAGAAGAAATCTGGGAATCCTTTTAAGATATTTATAGGGATATAATTCTTTAAGTCTATTTCTAGTTTTAGAGCTAATGTTTTTTTGATATCTTTTAGGCTAATAGATATAACTTAATAGGAGTTTAATACTTTATTAGTATATTATATAGTATATTAATAGATAAACATAAATAGATAAGTATTAAGTAAGCGGGTTGACTAAATCCTTTTAGGTTTTACTAGCTTATCTTAATATTTTAAATAAGCTATTATATTATTTTTCTTATAAGTTATTTATTGGGCTTTAATATTATAGATGATATGTTTATTTTCTATTTACAGCTCCTTAAAGTATAAGAATGGCTAGAGACTTTTCATAAAACAAGTATAGATTCTCTATATATAGTTACTAGCTTCTAGTATTAAGATAGCTATTTTTCAAGTATTACTAAGTAACAGCTTAGTAGTATATCTTCTTATCTATTGTTTTAATTTTTCAACTAATAGGAGGCGAAGTCTTTTTATAAGAGAGGTATTAATAATAGTATAAGTATTATAGCTTGTGTCGATAAGTGTATGAATATGTAATTTCTATTGATTTTAGCTTCAATAGTAACTAACTACTACTTATTTATTTTCTTTTTTCTTATTCCTTTTCTTTCTTTATTATTTCTATTTTTATTAACTTTAGAGTTTAACTTCATATTAGAGTTATTCTTTTCTTAAACTTTTGCCATTATTAAATAGGGAAGTATTACCTTTCTAGTTATCTTTAGTATAATTTATAGTAGCTATAGTTTTTGTGATTTGTATAGTAGCCTTCTTATATTTCTATACTTTATAAGTTTTATAAATATAGTTTTTATACTATATTTATAGTACTAGTAGGTATTTTAGCGGTTTTTAGCATGCTTTTTAGGGGTAGAAGAAAAACTATTAGAGTCTTAGTATTCTTATTATTTTTTAACTATCTTAGGTATTATAATATTACCTTCTATATTATAAGTAGTAGGTCTCTAGTAAGACGGCTAATAATAAGTAGGTGTCTTTTTTATATATTTGAGCTTTTAAGTTACGTTTTAGATTTTTCATAATTGGAATTTATATTTAATAGGAAGGTTAATTATGATAAATAGTTTTTTCAAATAGGGGAGTAATATCGTTTTTAATAGGGAGATTTAGATTATATTTAGCTATATATACTTTTTAATATTAGTTAGAGGTTTGTTTAATTAAAATAAGAAAAACATTAGATATTTATTTTTCTTCTATTAGAAGTTTTATAGTTAAGTAATAAATTAAGGCTAGTTTTTTAGATTTAAATAAGTCTTATTAAAATAATTTATAAAATTATTTAAATTAGAGGAGGTTTCTGGCTTTCTAGTTATATAGAAAGTTTTAACTACTTATTAGGAACGGGAGTTTAAATAAGAGTGGATTAACTATTAGTATTTTTAATTATTATTATAGAAATAGTAATTAACTTTAAGTTTAATTTTTATTTATTAGACTTATACTTAGTATTCTTTCTATTTATTTAAAGGTTCTAGGAGTAGCGGAAAAGGTGTTTTCTAGTAATTAGCTATTAGTAGAAGTATAATAGTATTATTAACCCTAAGGGCTAGTATTTTAATAGATATTACTTTAGGAGTTACTAAGGTATCTTAATGAAAATTAGAAATATTTATTTTAATAGCTACTTAGGAGTTACTACTTATTATAGTATTTCGTCTAATTAGTTTATATATAGATTTATTAACTTTCTAGTAAAGAAGGTTTAGAATATATTATAATTATTATTAAAATAGTTTACTTATAAGGTTACTACTTATAGAAGTATTTTAGAGGGTTCTAGTATTTTCTATTATTCTTTATATTAGTTAGTTAGTTGCTTATTATATAGTATTATATCTTAGGAAGTTTACTTAATTGAATTATATATTTAATTAATAGGGAGTTATATTCTACTTAGTATGATTTATATAGTAAATAAAACTTAGTCCTAAATATATATAGACTTAGGCTTAGGCTTATTTAACTATAAGTAGTATAAAATACTATTTATTAGAACTAAGAGGTAAAAGAAAAGCTCTTATAAATACCTAGAAAAGTCTATATATATACTACTACTTAGGACTTATTAAAGTCTAATTTAAATAGAAGGGTTGATATCTGATACCTAGGTATAGCTCTAGCTAGTTATCTAGGTATAGCTTGTAATAGATATATATTATAGAAATAGAAGGTAAGTTTAATATTTTTTAAATAGTAATAATCAAGTTATATTAACAACTTTAAATAGAATAAGGCAATAATTAGAATCTTTATGATAATAAGACTAGAGAAAAAGCTTTATTAAAAGAAACAATTATGATAATACTATTTAAGAAGAGGCTAGAATAATAAGGATATCTATATAAGAATAATATCTTTATCATAAAAACTAACTTGTTGAATATTATATATTATAATATTTATCTCATAATAAAGAAAGAAGAAGTATTAATTAAGACTATGAATCTTTATTAACATAACTTTATTATAATTATAGGTAAATCCTTTAAAGAGTTATATATTAAGGAGTAAGAAATCCTTCTCATAAAAGACTATTGTACTTTAAGTATTTTAATATCTAAGAATGTAAGTAAATAAAGATCCTTAAGTTTGAATTTATTAGTAAAGTTGAATATATCAATAGTATATTATATAAGGAGTTATAATTAATTATGAAGAATTTCAACAATTAGTAGAAGACTGATATCTTTATACAATTACTAATAATATAATAAGTGAACTATTTCTTTCCAATACTATCAGTAATATTATAATTTCATATTTCTATAGAAGTATATTTCTATATCATTACTTAGGTATATATATAAGTAGAGATATAACTAAACTACTTTATATTAATAAAACTATCTATTAGTCTATAGTAATTATACTTAAAAAGGATTCTAATTAATATTATCTTATTATTATGGAGTCTAAAAGAACTAGATATATGTTAATATATTATATATTCTAATTATTATAAGAATAGGCCACGAATGGAAATCTTATTACATAATTTATACTTTCTAATCTTTAGGCTAAATAATCTTTATCTTAATATTATAAGTATATAGATAAATAATATCTTTAGTTTCTACTTATTTAAATTTAATAATAGAGAAGAAAAAGAGTTTTAATAAATAGGATTTATAGTAAGGTTAAAGAGAATATTCATAAATATTAGGTTTGCTATATTTAATAGAGGTATAATAACCCTTAAAAATAATAATAATATAAATCTTATTTACAAAAGCTAGAATGGGAAGATTAGACTTATTATTTATATATTTTGTAAGGTAAAGTTAGTATATATTAAATAATAAATATAAGGAGTATATATAGCTTCTATATACTAATTAGAAGTATATTTCAACTTCTCTATTATAACTTAATATTAAGACTTAATTAAGGAAAGTATTAAGAGACTTGATAAGTATTTTATATAATAAATAAATAACCTAAAATAAAGCCTAATATTTATCCTTATTAATATTAAAAAGACATAATTCTATATCTTCATTAATATATTTCTTATTCAAAATGAAGATATAATAGTTTAGTTAGAATTTGCTATTATTTCAGAAATAGAGGAAAATAAGAAAGGTTATATAATATCTTTAAGTTTCAGAGTAATATTATTTACTTTTCTTCTATTAACTTCATTAGGGTTACGTAAAGTATTTTAATTTCTTAAGTCTAAAGTATGACTATAAGAAGTAATATAAAATATGTAAGTTTTGTTACTTTTAGATACATAATTCAATGTCCAAAAATATCAACAATATTAATAGTTATTTATATTAACTTATATTCCCTCTGTAAATATTCTATCAAATTGAATATTACTAAAGAGAAGTATTTTATAATTAATGTTATATTATTCCAATAGTTTTATAAGTAAAAGGAGATCTTTAAGATTTATTAAATTAATAATAGAGATAATCTTATAAATAATATAATTAAGAGATCTTATAGTTAGACTTTGAAAGGATTTATAGTAGTAGATAAAGTAACAATATGAATAGAAGGATAGATTTTAGGACTTATTAATAATAATAAGAAGAAGAAAAAAGGGTAAAAAGAAAGTATATAAGATATTAAGAGGAAGGTAATAGAAAGAAAGAGAGATATATTATAATAGAAGTCTAAAATACTTAATATACTATTGAATAAAAAGTACATGCTTATAGAGAAATATTATTTATAGCATCTTTATAGTTCTTAGTATAATAAAAGAGATTTGCATAACTAGAGGTAATCTTAGGCTATTTTTGTATTTTATATTACTTTTATACTTTATACTAATTTTAGTATTTAATATGCTTTAATTATAAAAGAGAGTATTACTAATATCGGGTTAAATATAGTATTGAGGTAGCTAAAGCTATAGTAATAGGTAACTACGTAGTCGACTTATTTATTTTGATTAATAAGAATAGAAAGATAATTATATAGATTTATCCCTATAGTATACGGTATATATATATATATATACTATAACCAAAATATAGATATTATGAATAGAGATAACTAGCTATGTACTATTTACGTAATTAATTGATTATAATATTTACTAGTTATAAACTAACAATTTGAATTATATATAACTATAGAAATATAAGGGTTTGAAAATACAAAAGTATAAGGTTATTATATAAAGAGTTATTAACTATTGATTATTTATAAAAAGGTTAATATAGGGTCAGTATACTAGTTATACCTATAAGGGGTTTAGCCTTAGATTAACTAGAAACTAGTTATAATAGTTAGTAGGAAGGTAGGAAGGCTAAAGTTATACTTCAGGGAGTAATATATCTACTAATAGTTGTAGTAGAGAGTAAGTCTTTATTCTTTCTTTAGTTTTGTAATACTTTTAATTTTAGGATTATTTTTTATAATACTTTACACTTACTAGTTTTCTAGATATCTTGATAGGATACTTATTATAGATATATATTATATAGAAGAGGCGTATTATAGAAATATGTATTACTATTTTATATTATCAGTTTCTCTGTATTACGTCTAGAGATCCTTTAATTGAATTAGGAAAAGTTTCTTTTTGAGATTCTCTTTTTACTTGATATGATATATTTAGACCTATTTTTAATATTCAAACTTAAACTTTAAAATTTAAATAGATCTTAGTTTTTAGGTTATTATTATTGAAAGAAGGTTTATTATAATATTATAGTTATCAAATTAAGCTTTTATTATCTCTCTACTTATTAAATATATATAGAATACCAAGAGATAGTAGTAAAGTATAGTAGTTGATTCTCAATCTGTATTTCTTATTTATATTAATCGTATTATATATATTACAATATATTTACTTTAGTAAGCTAGTAGAGATTCTAATTATCAGTTTTTAATATAATAGATATAAGTCATATCGAGTTAATAAGTTATTATAAATTCACTTTATTTGCGTAAGTTTATTATATAGGTTTCTTGAACTTATATTAGTATTTTAGAATGCCTTTATAATTATAACAATATTGAATTATCTATTTTTACCATATACATTTCCAGAAGTATTTTTAAGAAATATTATAACCTTACCTTTCTAGTTACTCTTTAGCAATTTATCATTAAGTAATAACAGAAAATACTAATAGTAATAGAATACTACTAATTAGCTTTAGTTTATAACTAGTAAATATTATAATCAATTAACTATATAAATAGCTTATAATTAATTATTTCTATTTCTAATATTTATTTCTAAGTTATAATATATATATATATACTAAATATTATAGAGATAAATCCATACAATAATCCTTTTACCCTTATTAGTCTAAATGAATAGGTTAACTATTTAGTTACTTATGATTATAGTTTGAACTGTTTCGATATATTTCTTAATCTAATAGTTATATAGACTATAGGTTAAATAGAGTAATAGCCCCTAAGAGATATATTTGACTAACTATAAGACTAACCTATGAAGTCTTTAAATAAATAAATTCAATAAAAAGATTAGTATTATTCTATTCTCTTTTACACTCCTAGTGATTCTATTCTCTTTTGTTATTATTTTACTTTTCTTCTTTTCTTTATTACAAATAAGAATAAATAGTATTTACCTATAAATAAAGTATTATTAATATTAATAAAGAATAATAATTATATAGTAACCATAAAAAGATACATTAATATTAATAAAGTTAGAGATATAGTTATAGGATTAACAGAATTATTGAGATATATTATAATATTCTATTATGAAAAGATTAGTATAATAGAAGTAGGAAATAAGAAGGAGAAAGACTTATTATTATTCATATTTGTCAATTTATCTATTATAGGCTGCCACTCTATAGCGCTATTGGGTAAATAGCCGGCCTATGTAGCGTATATATACTATATAGCTATACTAGCTATACAAGCTATATAGGCTATATAGGCCCTATTTCTATATATATGGCTACACGCTATATATATAATAATAATAATAAAAATAATAAATAATCAGAATACTATTTTGTATTTATATAATAAGATTATATATAGTATATATTACCCTCTAGATAAATTAATACTAACTAGTAGGTAACTCTTCTATTACTACTATACTATAGATTAGTAAGACTTATTATAATAGAAGAAGTAATTATAAAACCTTTTATTAAAAGTCTATATAAAGCAAAGGATTATAATAGTTATTTATTATTTAGACGCCTCAAGCCCTCCCCATTTTAGGACTTTACTAGGAGGCTTGAAATTATATATTAACTACTTATAAATAGTCAATATTCAAATATTAATAATTATATTTAATTTGGTTTTGAAATAAGATATTTCTTCTAGTATTATTAGAGAGTTGATATATATCTATGATAGTTACTTATTAGAGTATATTTAGTAAATATAACTCTTTAAGCTTTATCATTCTTACTACTAAGATATTAGAGTTTATAGTATCTCTCGTTCCCTTTAGATACCTTAAGCCCTCCCTACTTTAAGATTTCACTAGGAGGCTTTAAATTGCATATTAATTCTTTATAGATAGCTACTATTAAGATATTAATAATTATACTTATTCTTTAGTTTAAAATAAGGTACTTCCTATAGTATTTATTAAAAGGTTAATATATATCTATAGTAACTACTAAATGGAGTGCGTTTAGTAAATATGTTTAAGAGTCCTTATAGCTATATAGCTTTGTGGCCTTATAGCTTTTTAGCTTTTTGAAACCTCTTGATACCCCTCTCTATATATAACTTAGATAATAGTCTTCTTTAGTAATCCTTATAGCTATAAGAAGGCTACATATAATAACTTTCTTCTCTTATAGCTTTTAAGGCTTTATGAGAATATATATTTATACTACTTCTTGAGGTATAACTTATAGTAAGAACCTTCTCTTATAGCTTCTAATAATATCTCTAGAGACTACTAGAAAATATATAGTTATATTAACTTCTTAAGGTATAGTCTTATAGCTATATAACTATATAGCCTTACGTTTAAATAGACCCCCATATTCCTTTGATTTCTAATATCTACTTAAAGAAATCTTAGTAATAAATATGATTACTATAATTATATAGAGAGATAAATAAGTAATAAGTTTAGTAGTAAAAGAAGGCTATTGAAGAAGATAGTATTTTATAACTAGCTATTTAGATCTTTTATAATTAGATAATATAATTATAATATAAATAGAAAAGGATTAGTATTAATTCATCTATTATAGGCTACTACTCTAAAGTGCTATGAGGTAAATAGTCAGCCTATTCGACCTATATATACTATATGGCTATACTAACTATATAGTTATATAGGCTATATAAGCCCTATTTCTATATATATAGCCATACGCTATATATATAATAATAATAACAATAAATAATTAGAATACTACTTTGCACTTATATAGTAAGATCATATATAGTATATATTACGCTCTGAATACACCAATAATATTATACTACTAAAAGTAGTAATAATGTGTTTAGAAATAAGAATAAGAATAAATAAAAGAATACTTTAAATATAACAAGAAAGAATAATTTGGTTACTTTTGCTCTATACTTAGAATAATATCTAAGTTCTATACTCTATATAAAGGTTTAACTATAACCTTTACCTAATAATAGTATTCGTACTAATACTAGCTTATAACTAGTTAAAATAGTAATAGAACTACCTATTATTATAGATAATCATACCCCTAGCTCTAATATTCAAGCCTATAGTGATAGAAGACCTCACAGTAATAATTAGAAAGAGTTTTATTAAAGCTAAAGCTTAATATATATAGTTAAAAATAACTACTAAAGTTATAAAATTAAGAACTTTTATCAACCTCTTTAGGATAGAATAAAATAGAATACTAAAAGTTAGACGTTCTATAATCTATTACTTTTCTATATCTAGATCTTTATAATAAAACTGAAATCTTCTCAAAATCTATATAACTACTTATAGAAAGAATAGTATAGAATAAATATAGAAATATCTAGTTATAACTATTATAACTAAAGCTATTAGTATATCAAACTAAGCCTTAAGAAGATTATTCTAAATATTATAATTAATAAATAATTTATAGATATTGAAAAGAAAATCATCTAACTATCTTATAAATTCCTATACTAAGCTAATAGTATTAGAAACTAAGTATTAATTAGATAATATCCTAATATTAATATTTTATTACAATACTAATTACTAGATATCTTGAAGTATTATAACAATATAATTATAAAGGTATTAAAAGCTATTTAGTTATATTAGAAATATCTATATCTATACAAGTATTATTAATATATTAGTTATACTTAATTAATGTATTAAGATTATTTACTAATAAGAATAAGCTAAGTCTTATTATACTTATATAGAAGTTATACGTTAGCTTATATTAATTATAGAGAACCTTTATATTAATAATATAAAGTTTTATCTTAAGGATAAGTAGGGTTTAGTCTAAGGGATATTAAGATTATAGATATTAAGGTTATAATAAATATTTGAATAGAATACTTATAGTTAGTAGTAATTAAATATCTCGAGATATTCGAATGATATATTAATAGCTGTAGAGGTATAAAGGCGTGAAGTTATTATAGAAGTAGTTATTAGTTTTTTATTATTAGAAAAGTTAGTATAGAATAGGTATACTAACTATAACTATAAGGGGTTTAGCTCTAGATTGACTAAAGGTTAGTTATAATAGTTAGTAGGAGAGTAGGAGGGTTGAAGTTATCCTTCAAGAAGTAATATATCTACTAATAATTATAGTAGAGAGTAAGCTATTAGCTCCTCCTAAGAAGAAAGAATAATAAGTATTATAACAATATAAATTAGAAATACTTATTAAAAATAATAGAACTTTCTCCTATAATAGTAAACTGTAACAGAAAACTCTAATAAAGAAATAGAAATATAGTAATTCCTAGTAAAATATTTCTAATTACTTATTAGGATTATAGAAGTAATAATATATTTATGAAAAGTAATTATATAATTTACTTACTAAATAGTAGTGTATAGCTTAAAACTAATAGTACAAAATAGGATTTTTACTTATATTCACTTTCTTAATTTTAAATATCTATAATAAGATTATCTTTAAATTAATAAATAGGTTTAAGAAACGTTATTCTTATTATATTTAAAGTAATAATTTAACTAAATAGAAGTAACTATATTAGAAAACCAGTCTTCTCTTTTATTAGAATTATCATTATTAATAAAATTATTATAGGTATTAATAATAAACTCAAAAGAAGTATAGTAATAAAAAGGACTATTATTAAGAGGTTTACAATTAATAATAATAAGAGTAGATATTATAATAGAAAGAACATAAACGAAAGAAATAGAAATAGAAAAAAGGTAAAATAGTAATATTATAATAAGTATAGAATAAGAGTTAATATACCTCTAGAGAAGAGAAGTTAAAACTATATAAAAAGAGAATAAGAAGTCTTTTCATAAGTTAATAGAAAGGGAAGTATAATATATAATTACTTAGGGAAGATGTAGTATAGAATTTCTTATTAGTAAGACTATATAATATTAGTAGTATTTAGGAAAGCTACTTTAGATAGATTTTTCTAATTAGTTAAGCTACTTTAAATAATAAGAAGTTATTAATATATTATTAGCATTATTCATAGTAAGTATTATTATAATAATAAGATAGTGAAGTAATAGGGGTATATCAGAAACTAAAATCCTAAGGTCTACATAAGATATTACTATTAGGGTTCTATATAGCTATTATTCCTAAAGTTTTATAAAGAGTTTTTATTTTAAGTATCAATCTTTCAAGTTTATTATGATTCTATTAGGATACTACTAAAGTATCCCTTCTAGCTAGCTTCTAAGAGTTTTAAGTATATGTTATTTCCTCTTAATATATTGGTAATTATATAATTCGTTTTCTCTTTAAAAAGTGCTTCTAAATTACTTCTATTAGTAATAAGCTTTTAATAGAAATAATATGTGACAGAAAATAAAGATTTGTAGTAATCTCTTAATATTAAAAGTATTAGACATTATTTGAAACTTAGTAATATAATAAGTATAGGTCTTATAAGTAATATATATTAAAAGCATTTTGAAATATCTTATAGTATATATATAATATATGAAATAGTTTAAAATATTGCTAAAAGCTAAAATACTCTTAATAATCAAAACCTTTATAATAATGAAACTTAAAAAGAGGTTCTACTAAAAAGATAAACATAATAGTAATATCTACAAAAGCCTTAGATAGGAAAAATACTTTTATAAGAATAGTATGTTGATTATAAAACCTAACTTCTCTCATACTATATATTATAATATAAACTTTATAATAGGAATCTTAAAAATATTAACTAAAGCTATTAGTCTTTATTAATATTACTTTACTATAATACTATATAAACCTTTTGAAAGATTATATACCAAAGAATAAGACAACTTATTAGTTGAAACAATATTATCTTTTAGATATTTTAATATTCGAAAATACAAGTAAATAAAGATCTTTAGTTTAAGATTAATTAATAGAATTAAAAGTATCTATAATATATTATATAAGAAATCATAACTAATTATTAAAAGCCTTAATTATTAAGAGAAAACTAATATTTCTTTATAATTACTCACACTATAATAAGTTAAGTATTCCCTTACATTAATATTATTATTCATACTATCATAGAGTATTTCTATTATAATCTACCTCTATGATAGTATGTATATATATATATATATGAATAAGAATAAGTAGAGATATAATTAAATTACTTTACATTAATAGAACTACCAATTAGCTTATAGTAATTATACTTCGAAAGTATTATTACTATTATTAATTAGTTGCTATATAGTTTGATAGAATTAAGTGTTTATTAATGAGTAGTGTTTCCCCGATTGCTTTAAAGAAAAGCTAAAAAAAAGAATCTTTATTATATAATTTATATGTTATCATCTCTTAGCTGAATAAGTTATATTTGAATATTATAAGTATATAGATAGATAATATTCTCCACTTCTGCTTACTTAAATCTGATAATAAGAAAAGACTTTTAATAAAGAAGATTAACGATGAACCAATACTTAATACTGACTCATAATATACCTTTTATATTTCATAGAAATATAATACCTTAATTTAAGACTAGAACCTAATAGAACCGAATTTTAACAAAGTTGATAAATATTTTATATGATAAATAAGTAACTTAGAATAAAGCCTAATATCTATCTCACTAAAATCAAGAAGATAAGGTTCTATATATTTATTAATATATCTTTTACCAATAACAAAAATGTAACATTATAATTAGGGTTTGTTATTATCTCAGGAATATAAGGGATTAATAAGAATAATAATACTTTTCAACTCAAGAATAATATTATCTATTTCTCTTCTATTGAATTAAGGAAATGGATATAGAATATATGGACTTCTAAAATCTATAATATAACTATAAGACTTACTATAAAGTACATAACTTCTACTATTCTAAAATAAAGAACTAAATACCCAAAAGGACTAATAATATTATAGTATCTAGATACTTTTATGGGTAAAAAGGAATCCTCGAGATTAATTATATTAATAGTAAAAGGACCTTTATAGATAGTATAATTGAAGTATCTAATAATTCAATTCTAGACACGTTTATAATAGTAAATAAGATAATGATATAAATAGAAACATAAGTCATAAGAACTATAAAGAATAATAAAAAAAAGATATATACATAAAAAGAGGTAAATAAGATAACAAGAAAACAGTAGAAGAGAGAGAAAGATATATACTATAGTAAAAGCTTAAGATATTTGAGATAATGTTAAGTAAGAAATATATCTTTATGAAAAAATATTATTTATAGTACTTTCGCAGTTTTTAATATAACTAAAGATATTTATATAACTAGAAGTAATTTTATATTATTTTACATTTTAGGTTATACTTACATTCGATACTACTTTTATATTTTATATTAATTTTACTATCTAATACATTTGAGTTATAAAAAGGATTTTACTAGTATTAGGTTAAATAAAGTACCATAGTAGTTAAAACTATAATAGTAAGTAACTAAGTAGCTAACTTACTTATTTGAACTAATAGGATTAGAAAGATTATTATATAGATTTATCTTTTTAAAATATAATATATATATATATATATATATATATATATATANATATAGTATTATTACTTTAAATTAATAATATATATATATATATATATATATATATATATATAAGAAGGACGGATAGCTTACTCTTTATTATAACTATTAGTAGATATATTACCCCCTAAAATATAACTTTAAGCTTCTTATTCCCCTACTAACTACTATAGCTAGCCTTTAGTTAATCTAAGGCTAAAGCTCTTATATCCATAGGTAGTATACATATTCTATATTAGCCTTTTCAATAATAAATAACTCATAACTTCTTTTATAATAACCTTACGCCTTGACGCCTTTATACATTTACACTCTTATATCTTTATACTCTCGACCTCTTTTATTTGCAGGTAGTTACTTAGATTTCGAGAGGATTTCGGATTTATCGTTAATAATATAGAAGAATAATAGGTTATAGAATACCTCGCTTTTATAAGTATAATATTTTATCATATTTTTAAGAAGTCTAAGAAGGTTCTTAACCCTATAACCTTAATAGTTACTTTTAGCTATATACATCAAGCCTTAGCTTTAATAAGGCTTTTTCTAACTATAACTTCAAAGCCTTCTACTAGTTAAATTCTAGAACTAGGGGTATAAGTATCTATAATCATAAATAATTTCATTACTATTTTAACTAGTCATGAGCTAGTATTAATACGAATACTATTATTAGATAAAGTTTATAATTAAATCTATATTTAAGGTAAAAAGCTTATATCTAATTCTAGGTATATAGTAAAAGTAAATAAATATCTATATATACTATAACCTATTAGAATAGATAGATATATAGGTAAATCGATAGTTAAGTTATTACTATAAATAACTATGAAATTAGAAGAAACATGATGTGATAAAAGTAGTTTTCTCAATAGGAGGACTTATTGAAAATATTTATAGAAGTAATAGTTAAATAGAGAGAGAAATAGTAATTCGATTAATAGTATAATTAACTATTCATAACTATTATTTATAAAGATACTAAGGTCTTTATATAGAGGGTTTATTTCGGAGTTCTGGTTATACTACTAGAGTTCTAGCTATAGTTATAGTATATAGGCTACTATAGCTATAGTATATGAAATACTAGAACTATAGTATATATACTTTAGCGTAACGTATAAGCTACTATAGCTATAATAAATAACGTGTTATAACTATAATATATAAGGCCTTATAACTATAACGTATATATTTTAGTATAATATATAGGCTACTATAGCTATAGCGTATAACATACTATAATTATAGCATATAGGCTCAAGTATAACATATACTATAGCGTAGCTATAGCGCATTAGCTACTATAACTACAGCATATAAAACATTATAACTATAGTATATATAGCTTAAGCTACTTCTAATACCTTATAAAAAAATAAACCTCTATACCTTTACCTCATTTACTTAAGAACTACTGGAAGTAAAAAAGTAAAATAAGTATACATTTATAGAGTGACTCTTATACAATTTATTCATATAGAAATATTATATAACTTCTTATTATTTCTATCAGAATAATAGAAATAGAAGTTCTTTATATATTAGAATAAGTCTAATATCTCCTTATAAAATGTATTTTACTAATATATTCCTTATTTATATAAAGACTTATAAAGCTTAATAAGGAGTAAAAAGAGAAGAATTTATATAAAATTATAAAACTTAAAACTATAAAAAGTAAGAATAAAAAGACTTTTAAAATATATTTTCTCAAGAGTTAAATAAAATTCACCTAAACTTTACTAAATTTAAAAACTTAGTTAAAATATTAGCTATATTATCTTTTATATATATATAATATATAAAGATATTTTTATTTCTAATAACACCTCTTCTAAAGTAATATCTTATGTCTATATATTTTACTTTCTTAAGAAATTCAGGATTTTCAACTAACTTTTTCACTATTAAATTATCTCTAAAGATCTTAGGTTTTTCAATTTGAGATAATCCTAACTTTAAGTTTATATAATTATAGTTATAATATAAATAAATTACTTCTTTATAGATATGTAATAGAACTATATATTAAACTTTATAAATAGATAAAACTATTATTTTTTATTTTATAGTAGAATAACTTATAATATTACTATTTGTTTCTAAATAGAAAATATAGGAAGAAATAGATTTTCTATTATACGGATTTCTTATCTAATCTAAATTAGTATATCTTATAATATTCTCAATAAAAGATATATTTTCATAATTATAAGTAAATCTATAGTTCTTATTATTTTTTAAATGATTCTATATATAGTTGAAAATTAAGGAATAGTTTTTATCTAGATTATAAACAAATTAAGAACAAACTATCAAAATGAATATAATATTAAGCCTTATTTTTAAAACTAAATATAATAGAGCTTCTATCTCCTATTAAAACTTTAAAATATCTTCTTTTAATACTTTTTCTTGATTTTTAAGTAATTTCAAATTATTATTTATAGAGGTTTTAAAATTATAAATAATTTCTTTTTTATATTTCTTAATAATATTCTCAACATATTTATTCTAACTAATAATAACTATTTTGTCTTTTTAATTTATAGATAAATCATAATTAAGAAAAGTAAAAAGTTCTCTTAACTTCTAAATTTTAATTCTTCATTTTAAAGAATTATATATATAACTAGCTACTTCTTAATTATTAGTAGCTAGTAGCATATTATCAATATAATAAGCTAAAATAGCTATATAAAGCTTTTTATTCAAAATATAAACTACTTTATTATAAAGAGAAATAATAAATCCTATTAAATAAAGAATATTCTTCAAATAATTATCCTAAAGTTGAAAACTCTATTTCAAACTATATAATACTTTATTCAATAAACAAACAAAAGTATAGTCTTTATTATTTTTATAAGTATTTATATTTATATCTAGATTAAATTCTAAACAATTCGTCTTTATATTAAGATAAAATCTAGTTAAATAATAAATATATATAGATTTATTAATATAAGTATAAATAAATACTATAGTAATATTATGTTATATTAAAGTCTATCTTAAATAAATAGAAAGAATTATTCTATATCTCTAACCTTTAAGCCTATAAGTAGTACTAAAACTTTCTAAATACTAAATACCTAAATATTATTTATAGCCTTAAGCTATCTATCTAGCCTTATATATAGCTTTCTTTATTATATAATTTATTCTTAATTTATAAATGTATCTACTACTTGGAATATTAATATCTTTAGTATTAATAGTACATAGAGATATTACTTTTTAACTATTTAAAAATCTTATTTACTCTAATTTCTTTTATTATAGCTAGAATCTAGTTTCTATATTTAGGGGATATAAATACTTAAATAAAAAATGTAGATCCTTCTACCTTATTAACTAATAAAACATATAAAACTTAATTATTTTTATTAGTATTTATATATAGTTTTATATAACCATTTAAATTAAAATAGTTCAAAATAGTAAGAAAAGCACTCCCTTGATAGGTTTTATAGTCTTTTCTAGCTTCTTCTTATATAGTAGGTAAGTCAATATATAGGTTAGATTTTCCCTGAATATGATTATTATTTTCTATATTTAATTCTAGTATTTTATTACTCTCAGTTATTTTAATATTTGAATTTTCTTCTAGAGTTATTCTAGTTATTTCTTGAACTTTAGTAGTAAGATCTATTAAAGAGTTATTGTTATTAGTATTATTATGACTTTAATCTATACTAGAAATAGAATTATCTAGATTTAAAATAAGATTATTAGGCTAATTAGACTTTTAATTATTAGAATTCTTTTCTAACTTAATAGAAACAGGTAACTCTTTTTCTAAAATATAAAAAGTATTTTCTAGGATTTTGATATCTCTAGACTATATAGCTCTCTTTTTACTAAAGTCCTAGATTCTATAAGTATTATTTCTATAAACTATAATACTTCTTTTATAAACTCTTATATCTAACCTTTTAATATTTATATCTTTATTCTTATAATATTAGAAGCTACTTTATACCTTAATATTATTGATATTAAACTTTACTTTATTTTTTAATTTATAAAAAGTCCTGAGATTTATAGAACTATAAGGAGTTCTATTGTATATATATATATATAGAAGCTATTCAACTATCTCTTTATAAATAATAAGGTAAATTTAAGTAATTAGTTATATTGAAGGTTTCTGATCTATTTAAAGTTATATACCTCTCCGGGACTTTTTAAAAGTAGTTATACTTAGTTATTAGTTCTTATTTTATTTACCCTATAGATACTACTAGTTCTAAGGAATTATTTAAATAGAAGAAACTTTAAATAGTAATAATATAGTTAGTTAATATAATAGCTAATAAATAAAAGGTATATATATACCTATATTTATTATAGTTATTTTATAAAAGATTGTAGTTATATAATACTAATACTAGCCAGCTAGTAGTACCTTTTACTAACTATTAATAGTCGCTAGCTATTAATAGCTAGTAGTAGTAGCTAATAGTTAGTAGTAGTTGTTATACTTAGTTTATATAATTAGAAGGTATGCCTACCAGTCGCAGTTGCCCGCCGCAGGATTCGAACCTACTACTCTTACCGTAGAATAGTAAAAGCCAGCTAGACGTTAAACTACTACGTCAAGCGGGAGGTAAGTTTAAGTAATAAATTAGAGTTCTAATTTTATTACTTAGAATTCTTATTACTCTTTCTATTAAACTATTAGGTTTATAAATATAAAGAAATCTAATATTATGAATAATATTAGAATAAGAATAAATATCTTTTATTCTTTTATTAATATATCCATTACTTCTATTAATATTAAATTCCCTTATTTTTTCCTTATTATTATTATTATTTACTAACTCTTTGAATTTGAGAAAGACTTTAGAAACTTCTTTAGCTAATTTAGTTTTTAATAGAAATCCTGAAGTAAACCTAGTTAATTTATTAATAAATAGAATAAATCTATAAAATTCATGATATATTATAGGAATTATAAGTGTATATAAATCTCAATTAATATAATTTAAATACTAAAGATTTTATTTCTATTTTGTATTACTTTTATTAATATTATTAGTAAAACTTCCTTTAATATAAATTTTATAAATATAAAGAATATTTATTCTATTTATTTTATAAGATAAATTTAAAATATTATCATTTAAATTATTTATTATTCTTATATTAATATAACCTAAATAGTTATATTAAAATTAAATATTCTATATTATAATAGTAGAAAGAATAATATCTTTTTATAAAGTCAGATTGAGAAGTTTATATAAATTATTCTTTTTAAATCCTACTATTAAAGTAGAATTCCTTTCTATATTATATAGTAAGTATAGGTTTTTTCTAGAAAGTTGATGCAATTCCTATAGTATTAAATTAATTCTAAACTAATAAATTAACTCCTAATTCTAAAATATAATAAACGTCTTTTAATATAAATATTACATTCTTTAGAAATAGTTTTGAATTTCCTATTATTCTAACTATACAATATATAGTATTTCCCTATTTAATCTATTTTAAAACTAATTTTATATTCAATAACATAGATTTATTTTAACTATACAAATAGTAATAATAATATCTAAGTAAAAATAAATATTCTTATAATTCCCTTTTTTAACTAATTTCTTAGAACTTCTAGTAATTTATTTATTTATTAAAAAGCCTAGAGTTTTATTACTGTTATTATTTCTTTTTATAAGGGGCTTTTAGATAATTCTTATATCTTTAAAGATGTTATTTATTTTAGAAAATATATTAAGATCTATATCTTTAGAATCAAATCCTTCAGATTTAGGAATTTCTTCTTTATCTTTATCTCATAATAGCTTAACTTCTATTTTATTATTATTTTTAGTTCTAGTGAAAGTAATATTAATAAATCTTAAATTCTTCTTTTCAGATTCTTTCTTATTTTCCTTACTATTTTAAACTAAGATATTCTTCTATTAGCTTGAAGCTTTTTCTAGATAAAAATAAGTATAGTTTTCTTTGATATAATTATCTTTCTTTTATTTTTTATAAAAGGTCCCTTTCTATTTTATATAAAACTTTTTAATAATTCTAAGATTCTTCCTTTTCTAAATACGTTTAGTATAATTAATTAAATTATCATTTCTTCTTTTAAATTTATCTAATAAATTAGAAAATAAAGAATTTAAAATATAGGCCTTCTTGTTAGACTTAAAACTTTAGATTATAGAAATAATAAAACCTTTATAATTAGAATTAAAACTATTTAAGATATATATTATAACCATATATTTAGATACTTCTCATTTATTATAAGATAGATTATTAGTTAATTCTTGAATTATATTTCAAAATTCTTTTATATTATTAGAATTATTGAGAATAATATTAAAAGATTCTTTAAAGATTAAGAATATATTAGTAAATCCTCAGGGCTTATAGAGTTCCTTTCAATATTTAAATACTTAGAAATATCTATATTATCTTTTATAACTTAAAAAAAGCTATCCTTATCGTATAGTTATATAGAATTTAAAGGATTTTTATTTTTATCCTTATTTTCAGAATTAATAAGCTGAGTAATATCTATAAAAGCATCTTTACTAATAAGTAAAACTTTAATATAAATAGACTAAACCTTATAATTACTACTTCTTACTAATTTAGAAATAGTAATCTTTCTAGAATTACCTATTTTATTCAAGTAAAATAAATTATTTAAACTATATAATTGATATAGGTTTTTCTACAACAATATAAAAGTCCTATAATATATAATATAAAAGAATACTATGTTCTTTAAAAAATAAAAAATAAAAGGTTAAAATCTATTTTACCATTTAAAATAAAGCTATAACTTAAAGAATAAATTTAAAGATTAGAGATCTAAATCTCAATATTTTCTATCTGAAAGATAAATATAACTTAAAGAATAAATCTAAAACATAGAGATCTAAATCTTAGTATTTTCTTTCTCTTTTTTAAATAAATTTAATTTTTCCTTCTTTATAAAATCAATAGAAAATCGAGGTAAAATTAGAGATAAAAAGAATTAGTTTTCTATATAAGTTAACCTTTCTACTATTAAAATAATTCTAAACTAAAGAAAAAATAAACTCAAAGGTAATTCGAAAAGGTAGTTAATTAAGAACAAATCTCAAATATCTAAAGAACTAAAAAAGCTAATATAGGTGGAAAAATCGGACTTTCAGATATTGATATAACTTGTTAAATAAAATTAATCTTTTATGAAAATAAAGTAATTCTAGTAAAGTATTTAGCGTCTATAAAAGTAGTAGAAAAGTAGAGATTTTCATAGATTTTATTATAGTATTTAATATTTATAAATAAATCAGAAGAATAATCCTTTAATAAATAAAGTATAGAATCTTCAGGTTTAGAAGAACTAGGCTTGTAACCTATTAGAATAGATAGATATATAGGTAAGTAAATAGTTAAGTTATTATTATAAATAACTATAAAATTGAACAAAATATAATATGATAAAAGTAGTTTCCTCAATATAAGGACTTATTAAAAATATTCGTAATAATAATAGTTAAATAGAGAGAGAAGTAGTAATTTGATTAATAATATAATTAACTATTTCTAAGTATTATTTTTAGAGATATATAAATTCTTATATAGAGGGTTTATTTCGGAATTCTAGCTATACTACTAGAGTCCTAGCTAAAGCTATAGCGTATAGGCTACTATAGCTATAATATATAAGGCGTTATAATTATAATATATATATTTTAGCGTAATGTATAAGCTATTATAACTATAGCGCATAACGCACTATAACTATAACGTATAGGCTAAAGCGTAACGCATACTATAGCACAGCTACAGCATATTAGCCACTATAGCTACAGCGCATGAGTC
Source organism: Colletotrichum orbiculare MAFF 240422 (assembly GCA_000350065.2). Classification (NCBI taxonomy): domain Eukaryota; kingdom Fungi; phylum Ascomycota; class Sordariomycetes; order Glomerellales; family Glomerellaceae; genus Colletotrichum; species Colletotrichum orbiculare. The sequence continues at coordinate 1,649,078 of AMCV02000006.1, forward strand.
GCTATAACTACAGCGTATATGGCTTAAGCTACTTCTAGTACTCTGTAAAAAAGTAAACCTCTATGCTTTTACCTCATTCACTTCAGAACCACTAGAGGCAAAAGAGTAAAATGAGTATGCATTTATAGAGCGATTTTTATACAATTTATTCATATAGAAATATCGTACAACTTCCTATTACTCCTATTAGAATAATAGAAATAGAAGTTGTTTATATATTAGAATAAATCTAATATAACCTAGTTTCCATTTAACGTAGTAGTTTAATATCTAGCTAGCTTTTACCGTTTTATAGTAAGAATAATAAGTTTGAATCATATAGTAAGTAACTGTAACTAGTAAGTATATACTTTCTAATTATATAAACTAAATATAATAATTACTACTAATTATTAGTTATTACTATAAGCTATTGATAACTAGTAATTATTAATAGCTAGTAATAAGTATTACTAGCTAGCTAGTATTAGTATCATAATCCTACTATAATCCTTAATAGAGTAATTATAATAGATAGGCTTATGTCTTTCCTATTTATAATATATTATATTAACTAACTATATTTACTACTTAAGGTTTTGTTAGGAATAACGCGCTCGAGAGGCAGAGTTTGCACCGGCTAAGCCTCGGGCGCCGGCGCTGTCTCCACGGGCCGCGCCCCACTTAAACCGCTCGAAATGGAGCCTCGCGCGGCTGATTCCTGGTATTTCGACGGAGGGCTTCTGGTAATGCGCCGCGCTATACCTATTTTGTCAACACAAGCGAAGAACACAGCCATAGAGTGGGAGACCCACTAAGTTCGAATGTACTGTTATTAGGAGGTACAAATGGCCACGGCCGCAAAACGCGTAATGCGATGCCTTCTCGTCGTGGTAATAAACCTATACGTATCGCTAGTACTTTTTATAGCTATTGGATTCAAAGGTCTCTATTATAGGCGTCTTAAGTTAGTTGATTTTAGGTAGGAAAATAGCTTTCCCTAGATATATAGGATGAAAATAAAAAAGGGTTAAATAGGGGCTAACTATAGTAATTCAGCTGAGTAATAGAGAGGTCGTATACTTCTCCCTCGAGGTATAATAGTAGGTAGACCCCTTATGGCGTAATGTGGCGATGTTGACAAAATAGGTATAGCGCGGCGCATTACCAGAAGCCCTCCGTCGAAATACCAGGAATCCGCGCGGCTCGCGTGGCCACGTTTAGTTACACACAATACATACCAGATTTTGCCCCCTAATTACGTGCAACAGGTTTCTTCTATTTAAATAGTTCCTTAGTATTAATAGTATCTATAAGGTTTATAAAGTAAGAGCTAACTCTAAGTATAGCTTCTTTTAATAGGTTTCTAAGAAGTATGTAACTTCAAATAGATTAAAGACTTTTAATATAACTATAATATACTATAATCTAGCTATAGATATTATAAATAGAGATAACTAGTTATAAACTATTTATATGATTAGTCAACTATAATATTTGTTAGTTATGAATTAAAACTAATACTACTAAAAAGATTGAATTCAACGATTTATAGGTTAGATCTATTTTAGTTTATTTATAGTATTAGTATTAATATTAATATATATATAGTTTCTTTCTCTTAAATTATGGATATTAGAACTGTTAGACATTAGTAATACTTTGAAATTAGCTTTTTCTATCATACTGTAATATAATTCCCTTAACTACAATAGATTTATACTACTTAAAGTTTACTCTATTTTTCGTATTCATAATATTATTAATATTAATAATCTTAATCTAGCCTATTATATTACAAGTAATATAACTATAATACACATGTTTATATTTATAATATTTCAGAGTTTGAAATATTACAAATATATATATTTGTACTTATAGTAGATAGAATTATATTATTACAATACTCGACTACTAAGTCTAGTCAATCTCATAAAATATATAAGTCTAATTACTCTAATTCTTATAATTCCTCTCAGAATCTAATGATTATTAAGTCTAGTAAGATTTATAATTATACTAAAGATACTACTTATTTTCTTCCTTTTAACAAAGTAAATGATAGTAGTAATAATTAAAACCTATCTTCTAATAATAGACTAAGTAGTTTCTCTATAGTATATCTTAATAAAACTATAGATAGTATTCAGAACTTTGATAGAAAGTCTATTATATTTATAAAAATTTCCTTTTTAGTCTAGAAGTTAAAAAAGACTATAAATAATATTTATATAAAGAAAAGATATTCCTCATAGATAAAAACTATTTTTCTTGAGTTCTATATATTAATTATAAGTAATATAATTATACAAATAACCTATTTATTAATTAGTATAGTAGTTTCTATATTCTAAGTATATATTATCGATGAACACCCTAGATAAACTAATCACTATTGTAAACGTTATAAATCTTCTATTTAACAAGAGCTAGATTCAAATTTTAAATCAAGAGATAAATAGAAAGAGTCTATAGAAATCTAGACTTTTATACTTCTATCGATTACTTCTTTTATTAGAAAGAATGATATTCATGTATTAAGTAGTTATATTAAAGAGCTTTCATCCTTTTAAAGTTATATACTTCTCGGAACTCTTTAAAAAGGCTGTACCTAGTAGTTAGCTCTTACTTTATAAATCCTATAGATATTATTAATACTAAGTGACTATTTGAATAGAGGAAACTTTAAGTAGCGAATATAGTTAATTAATACGATAGGTAATAAGTATAGAAAATATATTTAGGCTTATATCTATTATAGTTATTCTACTAAGAATTGTAGTAAGATTATACTAATACTAACTAGCTAGTAGTTCTTTGCACTAGCTATTAATAGTTACTAGCTATTAATAGCTAGTAGTAATTACTATATAGTTTATACTATTAGTAGAACTGATTATAGTTACCTGCCGTAGGATTCGAACCTACTGCTTTTACTGTAAAGATAGTGAAAGCTAGCTGGACGTTAAACTACTCTATTAAGTGGGAATGTTCATACTTTAAGAAATAGATAAGTTTATAAATTAAAGCCTAATAGGTAGAATCCTAGTAATCCCATTTATAAGACTCAATAGATTACTTAAGGTTTTGACTGATACTTTAATATTAATCATCTAGAAACACTTCATATTACCCTGAGGCCTAAAGATTATAGATATATGTTCATTATTTCTATTAATTATAACTAGAGTTTAATTTTATATAATATTATAACTATCTTTATTTGTATGGAAAGAAAGAAAAAGATCTATATTCAGTTACCCACTAGTTATATCTATAATAAAGATTCCAAAAACTTAATTTAGAGTATTAATATTAAGAATTAGCCTTTTATTTATTTCTTAAATAAGGCTCTATATAAATTGAAATTAAACTTAAATTATAGTATTTATATTTTAAATCTATCTTATATAAAATACATTTTAGAAAATGTCTACAATACTAAAATAATATTCATGCTTAATATCACTCTTAGTCAAAATTAATACTTAGCTATTTGAATATATTATACTGATAATATACTATTAAAAATATTGTTATACTACTATTTGAGAATATATTTGTAGTAGTTTAAAAAAGATATTTAAATTTAAAATTTAGAGAAGTTAATATTTTTTGAAGTAGTAATCTGATTATCAATACTATAGAATGCTATAGAAAGCTTGAGATTCTAGTAGACTTTCGTAGGGATATCCTAATAGGAATGAGAAGGATTTCCCTAGGATTTCCTACTAGAAATTACTAGGACTTCCTATAGGATTTCTCTAGGATTTCCTATTAGATTTCCTAGAGAATTCTTAGTAAAATTCCTTTAGAAACCTAGGTAGATTCTTTATAGAAATAGAAGAATTATTAGTTTTTATATTATCATTTTACTAATATTAAAATATAATAATTAGTAGTATAATCTACGTTTTATTATTAGGATTCTAGTTTATTTTATAAATAACTCATTAATATAGCTAGAGCATATTAAATTACTAATAGAATTCTAATATTAAAAGTAATTAAAATATCTCTTATTTCTTAGAAAGTTATATTACTAAAATAGTTTAAGAATTAGTAGATAGGAAGTAAAACTAATATTATAATTACTTAACTAGTGTAATTTGTATTTCTATTAAATTTATTTCAAGTAAACTGAATAGTTCCTATATATAATATAGATTTACCTTTTCTTTAAAAATATTTAATATAATATAAAATTAAGTTATTATATTTAATTGAAGGAGTTTTTTAAACTTACTTTATATTATTTACTATATATTAATTCCTAGATATATAAGTAAAATATGAATATAAATCTAAGTTTTAATTTTAATAACGTATCAATAAGAGTCCTAATTATAATGGTATTAGAAAAAGATTAATATTTAAATAGCTTTTATTTATTATAAGTAATTGATTGTTAAATCCCTTAGAAGAATAGTTATTTCTATGTAATATTCTTTTAAATTTATATTCAAATAGATCTTTACTGAACTTAGGATAAGAAACCTAAGAAGCTAAGACTTCTAGAAGAATAAGAATTTATAAAAAACTTCTAATTAAACCTAAAAAGCCTAAGTTAAATTCTTCTAAGTTAAGTCCTATTTAGTGAAATAACTTTATTATTTACTCTTCTAGTTAAACTTATTAGACTAAAGTTAATAATCCTAGTGATTTTACTTTAATTATAGCTATTTAGATTAAATAGAGTCCTATTAGGAGTATTAAATATAATACTTATATAATTCGCCTTAAGAAATATATTTAATATATCTAGACTTATTCTCCTTTTATATAATAAAAATAGAAATATTAAAGTATTAATAGAAAGTTACTAAGAAATTATAATAAATATTATTAAATACTGAGAATTATATATCAAATCTCTTATACTAACTATACTATTAGTAATTTATAAACTTATTAATCCCTATGAAGCTATAAATCTAATCTAAAAAGAAATAGATATACTTCCTAATTTACTACTAGATCTACCTCTTAATCCGCTTTTTAATCTATTCTTAAATCTACTTCTAAACCTAAGTAACTTCTAAAAACTATTATTTATACCTAATTAAATATATAGAATACTATAGTGAAAACAAAGGAAAACTCAAATAATAACTTTCTAGGCCTATCACTAAAACCTTATTTGCTAGTTATAATATAAAAAGAAAGTAATTCAGGAATTGACTTATTAAATATAAATCTTAAGGAATTACTATAGAATTATAAATTTAAATTAGAGGAAATTGAATTTTTTGACTTTCTTAACTAATATGAATTTTCTAGAGAATTCTATATAGAAGGTATTAAAAGGATTTATATAAATATAGAATAATTTATTAAAGTAGTAAAACTTTATATAGATAATTCTAGTTATTACTACTTAATACTTATTAAAAGGATATCTTAGTATTTCTATAGAACTATTTATAATTAATATATAATAGACTTTACTAAGAAGTAATAAGAAGTATTTTAATATTATTAATATAGTTTAAATAACTAGATTACCTTTTTCAAAATTAGATTTAAGATTCCTATTTAAATAGTAGAATAAGAGCTTAAGAAAGTCTATGATATTATAAATAATATTTAGAATAAATTAGATCTTAAAATATTTACTACTAAAATTATAAGTTTTATAAAACAAATATAATAATATAAATCTAAGATTCTTAGAGTAATTTATAATGAATTAGACTTTAATCTAATTATAAGAATTTCAAAACTTAGATTAAATATTAAAAGAAATAAGTAGATTAACTTTGTAATAAATTATTAAGATAGATCGATAAGAAATATAACTTCTAGAGGATAGAAGGATTTAAGAAGAGAATTTATACACAATTAGTATAATAAGGTTTAAAACTCTATAAATTAGATATATTACTAAGTAAATCAACTATATAAAATATAGTTTAGATTTTTAATATAACCTTTACTTAGACTAAATTTATTTGACTAATTAAAATATACTACTAAAGAAGTAACTTACCTTATTAATTAATCTAGAAGGAAATTATTAATAAATATAAAATTTCTCTTTATTAGACAAAAGTAGAATAAATTTATAAAAAGATATAATTAATCTAAGAGAATAAGTTAAGATATTAAATGAGGAAAGATTATTTATAAATAATATTTCAAGCTAGATCTTATCAATAAAAATAGATCGTGAAGCTATATAGATATTTAAGTTTTTAATCTTAATAGTTATATTAACTATAAAACTAAGAAATATATAAAAGAGAATTTCTAAGAATAATATAATATATCTATTACTAATAATTGTTAGATTTATTCTAATATATAAAGAACTTCTATTGCTATTATTCTAATAGAAGTAATAAGAAGTCGTACGATATTTCTACATGAAAGGATCTTATAAGAATCGCTCTATAAATATATACTCATTTTACCTTTTTACCCCTAGTAGTTCTTAAGTAAATAAGGTAAAGGTATAGAGGTTTACTCTTTTACAGGGTACCAGAAGTAGGTCAAGCCACATACACTATAGTTACAGCGCGTCATACGCTGTAGCTACAGTAGCCTATACGCTACGCTAGGGCATATACGCTGTAGTTATAGCGCCTTATATATTGTAGTTATAACGCCTTATACGTTGTAGTTATAGCATATTATACGTTATAGCTATAGTAGCTTATATATTATGCTAAGGTATATATATTATAGTTATAGCGCCCTATACGTTATAGCTATAGTAGCCTATATACTATAGCTATAGCTAGAACTCTAGTAGTACAGCTAGAACTCTAGTAGTATAGCCAGAACTCCGAAATAAACCCTCTATATAAAAACCTTAACATCTCTATGAATAATAGTTAGAAATAGTGAATTATACTATCAATCGAATCACTATTTCTCCCTCTATTTAATTATTATTATTACGAATATTTTAAATAAGTCCTCATATTAAAAGAACTACTTTTATTATATTATACTTCTCTTAAGTTTGTAATTATCTATAGTAATTACTTAACTGTTGATTTACTTACCTATTTATCTGTTCTAATAACTTATAAGTTTAGTTCTTCTTAACCTGAAGATTTTACACTTTATTCGTTAAAAAATTACTTTTCTTATTTATTTATAAAAATCGAATATTGTAATAGAATTTATAAACATCTCTACCTTTATACTACTTTTATAGGAACTAAATACCTTATTAGAATTACCTTATTTTTATAAAAGATGTACCTTATTTGATACATTATATTATTACTTAAAAGTCCGACTTTTCCACCTATTTCAACTCTTTTTAATTCTTTAGATATTTGATATTTATTCTTAAGTAACTACTTTTTCAAATTACTTTGGAATTTATTTCCTCTTTAGTCTTAAATTTTCTTAATAGTAAAAAGGTTACTTTATATAGAAAGTTAACTCTTTTTATTTCAAATTTTACCTCGATTTATAATTAGTTTTATAAAAAAGGAAAAATTGAGTTTATTTAAAAAAGAGAAGGAAGATATTGAGATTTAGATTTCTGATTTTTAGATTTATTCTTTAAGTTATATCTTTATTTTAAATAGAAAAGAAGGATTTTAGTTTTTGATCTTTATTCTTTTAGTAAATATAGTATTTCTTTTTATATTATATATTATAAGTCTTTTGTATGTTTCTATATAAACCTTTATAAATTATATATTTTAAGTAACTTATTCTATTCTGATAAAATAATTAACTCTAGAAAGAATACTATTTCTAAATGAGTAAGAAGTAGTAATTATAAAGTTGAGTCTATTTATATTTAACTTTCTACTTATTAGTAAAGATATTTTTATAGATATTATCAAGCCTATTACTTTTGGAAATTAAGATAAAAATAAAAAGCTCTAAGTTATATATAACTATATTATAAGAATAGCTTTCTTTAAATTGAAAAAGATAATATAGATATTTCTTAAGTATTTAAATATTTAAAAGAACTCTATAAGCCCTTAGGATTTACTAATAGATTCTTAATTTATAAAGATTCTTTTGATAATCTTTTAAGTAATTTTATTAGTATAGAAGAATCTCTAAATAAGATTAAAGAATTAATTAATAATCTATTTTATAATCAATTAGAATTATTTAAATAAGTAGTTATAATATAAATTCTAAATAGCTTTAATTCTAATTATAAAGGTTTTACTATTTCTATAACTTAGAGTTTTAAAGCTAATAAAGAAACCTAAATTTTAGATTTTCTATTCTCTAATTTATTAGATAAATTTAGAAGAAGAAATAATAATATGATTAATTATACTAAAGGTATTTAAAAAAGAAAGAGGTTTAGAATTACTAAAAGTTTTTATAAAACTCAAAAAGGATTCTTTATAAACATTGTAAGAAAAATAATTATATTAAAGAAAATTATACTTATTTTTATCTAGGAAAGATTCTAAGTTAGTAGAAGAATATCTAAGTTAGAAATACTAATAAAAATAAGATAAAGTCTAAAAAAAAGAATTTAAAATCTATTAATATTATTTTAGCTAGAACTAAATAAACTAATAAAATAGAAGATGAATTATTAGAAGATAGAAATAAAGAAATTCCTAGATCTAAAGAATTTATTTCTAAGGATATAAATCTTAGTATATTTTCTAGAGAAGATAGTATTTCTAAAAGTATTAGAATTATCTAAAAACCCCTTATAAAAAGGTATAATAATAATAGAAAAGTCTAAGTTTTGAAATAAATAAATAGATTACTAGAAATTCTAGAAATTTAGTTAGAAAAAGAAATTATAAAAATATTTATTTTTACTTAAATATTACTATTACTATTTATATAATTAGAAGTAAATCTATTTTATTTAATATAAAATTAGTTTTTAAATAGATTAAATAGGGAAGTTGTTAAACTAGTAATAGGTAACTAGTAGAAAGTCAAGGGGAATCAACAACTCTTAATTATTAAAGAATAAGTCATTCAGAATGATATCTGAAAATAGTACTAATATTAATATAAATAGTGATAATAATGGGAAGTTCTAGTTCTATAGGAAGTAGGGAACTTCGCGGTATTAATATCTAAATAGAGTTTATTTTCAGAAAGGTTAACCTTACGTCATAT
>AMCV02000006.1:1658152-1689809 GCA_000350065.2 Colletotrichum orbiculare MAFF 240422
GCTCCGTTACGCTCGGGCCACCAAGTAGTCTATTCACTAAATATTCTAATATTATAGTTTAATCAAAAGGAATCAACAACTCTTAATTATTAAAGAATAGGTCATTCAGAATAATATCTGAAAATAGTACTAATATTAATATAATAGTGATAATAATGAGAAGTTCTAATTCTACAGGAAGTAGGGAACTTCGTAGTATTAATATCTAAATAGAGTTTATTTTCAGAAAGGTTAACCTTATATTATATAGAGCTTTCGGCTCCGTTACACTTAGGCTACCAAGTGGTCTATTCACTAAATATTCTAATATTATAGTTTGATTAATTTAGAGTATAAATGATTAAGGTATTATAACCTTAACTCTAATAATTGATTTTCTATAATAAATAGAAAACATAGGGTTATAAGAGTAAAAGAGAATACTTAAGCCCTTAAACACCTAAAATAGGTTATTAGGATTAATAGAGTAATAGCTAAATAGCTAGAACTCTAATATCCCCCCTTAAAGTATCTAAGATAAACAAATCTTTTATAGCTTAAAAAGCAGTAAAAACTCTAAAAACCATATAGGAAAAATAGAGAAAAATCTTTTAAAGATTAAAGTCTGAAAAACCTAAAACCTAGAAAAAGTTTAAAGGAAAAGACTTCAAAATAAAGTAAAAAAAATCAGGAAAAATCAGAAAAACCTAAAACTAGTAAAGGGTAAAGGAAAAGATTAATCCTTAGAAAATAGACAATTAAGACTATTTCTTTTATAAGAAGGCTAAATATTAAAATTATTCTATAAAATCCTCTTAATAATATTATTAAATTTAACTTAGCCTAAAGGCTTTATTAAAAAATCAGCTATATTATTATTCATATTAATATAATAGAGATTAATCTGATTATCTCGAGTAAGATCTCTAATATAATAATAACAAATATTAATATACTTAGCTTTTTTATAGAATTCAGTATTTTTAGCAAGCTTTTTAGCTAATTAATTATCTATAAAGATAATCGGCTTATTAATAATTTCAAATCCTAAAGTTTTATTAATAAAACTATAATTATTATACAAATAAATAACTTTTTAGTAATATCTACTAAAGCCATATACTCAACTTCACAAGTAGATAAAGCTACTATTTTTTACTTAGCTAAGCTATAACTTATAATATTATAAAAATCTAGGTAAAATATATATACTGAAATAGACTTTCTATTATTAATATCTCTAGCCTAATCTAAGTCTATAAATCTAAATAAATTAAAAGGATTAATATTATTATAGTTATAAATTAATCTGTAATTAGAGTTCTTTTTCAAGTAACCCTATATCCTATTAAGGGTAATAAAATATTTTTTAGAAGGATTCAAAGAAAATCAAGAGTAAGTAGTAATAACTAGAGTAATATCTAGCCTGGTTTTTAAGGCTAAATATAATAAAACCCCTACTTCTTTTTAATATTCTAATATCTCTTCTTTAGTAGTATTATCCTTATTAAAAAAGAATTTAGCTTTATTATCTATTAGAGTATTAAAACTATAAATATCTTTTTTATTAAACTTAGTAAGAATTTTATCAGTATATTTAAACTAATTTATTTCTATACTTTTATTCTTATAATTAATAATTAAATCATTACCTAAAAAGGTATTAGGCTCTCCTAGATCTTGGATTTTTATATCTTTTTTAAAACTACTATAAATATATTCTAAAGTAGTAGAATTATTAGCTCCTAATAGTATATTATCAACATAACATACTAAAATAGCTAAAAATTTACTCTTATTAAGAGTAATATTAAGTATAAATATTCTTTTATTATAAGGAGATACTTTAAAACTAATCTTATATAAGATAGATTTAAAGTATAAATACTAAAGTCTAGGGCTTTGTTTTAACCTATATAAAGCCTTATTTAATAAATAAACAAAAGGCTAATTCTTATAGTTAGTACTATAAACTAAACTTTTAAAACCTTTATCATAAATATAGCCAGTAGGTAACTTGATATATATCTTTTTATCTACTTTTATATAAATAAATATAATAGTAATATCATATTAAATTAAAATCTAGCTATAATAAACAGATATAATTAATATATATCTATAACTTTCAAGCTTATAGGTAGTACTAAAAGTTTCTAAATAGTTAATACTAAAGTACTAGTTGAAATTTTAAGTAACCTATCTAGCCTTATATATAAAATTACTAGGATCTTAATTATTAGGTTTTATTTTATAAACTTATCTACTTTTGAATATATTAATATTATTCTTTTTAATAAAAGAAATATTAGGTAGTAGTATAATAGTCTAAACTTCTATAGATTTAATAGACTTAACTTCTTTATTTATAGCCTAAATCTAATTATTATTAAACTGAGAACTTATAGCTTTTGAAAAAATAGTTAGTTCGTCTTGAGTATTAACTAATAATATATATTTAGTAGTATAAAAATTGCTATATCTATTCATAAATAAGTTATTATTATAATTATATTAATTATAGTTAGTAAAAAGAACTAAAGAAGAATAGTTTTTAACTATAAGGAGTATACTTTCTTTATATAAATACTATTTATAGTCTTTTTTAACTTCTAGACTTAAAGAAGGAATTTCCATAGATATAGTAGACTTTTTATTAAAGTTCTTATTACTATTTATAATCCTATTAAGACGAGTTATAGAAAAACTATTTAGTTTTTTATTAGGAGAAAAATCTAAATTACTATTACTATTATTAACTTTATTAGGAAGAAGAAAATCACTAGTATTTTTAATAGAGTTATAAACTCTACTAGACTTAATAATAATTAGATTCTAAAAAGAATTATTAGAATTAAGTTAGTTAGACTTATTCTCTTTACTAAGTTGACTAGACCTAGTAGTTATAATATTATCAAAAATAGACAACTCTTCTTTTTATTAAGAATTAAATTAGTTTTTAAGAATATTTATATCTTTAGACTAAATAGTATTATAGATTTAAAAATCTTAAATTAAATAGGTATTATAGCTATAGGTAACTATAATACCTTTTTTTACTTTTAAATTAAGCTTTTTAGAATACTTATTTTTAATTTTATAATAATAGATACTACTCTATACCTTTATATTACTAATAAAAAGTTTCTTCTTATTTTTTAACTTATATAGAGTTTTAAACTTAATAGAAAAATAAGGCATTCTATTATAAATATAAATAGAAGCTAAAATAGCTAACTCCTAAAAATATAAAAGCAAACTAGAATTATACAGAAAAGTTCTAGCCTTATTAATTATAATTCTTATAGCTTTCTTAATTAAACTATTAAGCTTATAAGTATAAAGTAGTCTTATATTATAAATAATACTATTATTAAGATAAATAATTTTTATTCTATTATTAGAAAACTTAAAACTACTATCTATATTAACTTCCTTAATTCTCTTATTACTATTATTATTATTAGTTATATTAATAAACTCTTTAAAAACTAAAGTAACTTCTTTAGAACTTTTACTTCTTAATAACTTTCTCTAGATAAATCTATTATACTTATCTATAAGTAAGATAAACTATTTATAGTAATTATAAGTCTCTAGTAAAATAGGTCTATAAAAGTCTAAATTAATATAATTAAGATATTCAAACTTCTTAAAAATATTTAAATCTCTATTAACTTTATTAGTAAACTTACTTTTAAGATAGATTTTATAAGTAAGTAGTTTATTACTTTTTAAATACTTATAACTAATGTCATTTATTATATTCTTAATTAACTTAATAATATTACTAGTATAGCCTATTCTATTATACTATAATTTCAAGTTATTAATATTAGTAATATTAGTATAAAGAACTATTTACCTTAGTTAAATAGGGATTCTAAACTTATAGAAATTATTAACCTTAATTCCTATAAGTAAGAATTTATCCTATTTAATATTATATAGTATAGGTTTATTAAAAAAGATAGACAATATTCCTATTAAGTTAAATTTAAATCAACTTAATAGATTAATATTTAGTTATAATATATAATAAATATTATGCAAAGAGTATTTAATATTATTTAAGATAATTTTTAAATCACTTTTTATAGTTAAAATAATCTCTTTAGTATTTTTCTACTTAATAGGTAAAAAAGTCTTAGTTTTATGAACTAAAAAATTATAATCCTTAACTATATAAATAGTAGCTTTAGTATTAATAAAGAATAAAATAGTTTTAATCTATTTAATAGAACTCCTAACTTATTAAATTTTTTTAGAAATTAAAATACTTAGAATCTTTTTAGTAAAAGTTCTTTTAAGAAAAAGTTAAATTAGAATTATATTTTTAAACTTAATACTTTCTTTTTTATTTTTTTCTTCTTTTTTAGTTTTTTTAAATTTAGAATTAAGTTATATAAAATCTTTAGTTATATTACTAGAAATGTCTTTAATTATTCCTTTTTAAACTAAAGTAATATTAACTAACTCTGAATTCTTATTCTTTTTATCTTTTTTCTTTTTAGAAGACTTAGGAAGACTCTTATTAACTTTAGATTTTATTTAAATAGGAATTTCTTTTAAATAAAAATTAAAATAGTTTTCTTTAGTATAATTAGTCTTTTTATAATAATTATAGAAAATACCTTTCTATTTCTTCTAGGGTTTCTTAATAACCTTAAGAGAAGACTACTTAATAACCTTATTTTTAAAGTTCTTCTTAATTATAAAATTAACTAAAGAAGTCTAAGTTTTCTTTCTAAACTTATCTAATAGATTAGAGAATAGGGAATCTAACTTATAAGAATCCTTATTAAATCTAAAACTCTAAGTAACTAAAGTAATAAAATATTTATAATTTTTATCTAGACTATTTAAAATATAAGTAATAATAATTTAATTAGATAGTTTGATTTTATTATAAGAAAGGTTATTAATAAGTTTCTTTATCTTATTTAGATATTTTTCTATTAATTTAAAGTTATTAAGAGTAGTATTAAAGAATTTTTTATAAATAAGAAACTTATTAGAAAAACTAGTTAGTTTATAGAGTTTTTTTAAAAAACTAAAGATATTGAAAATATTAGTATTATTCTTAATAACTCTTAAAAGACTATTTTTATAATTTAACTATATATAACTAAAAGCCTTATTATACTTATTAGAATTATTTCTAGAAATAAGCTTAGTTAAATTTATGAAAATATCTTTACTAATAAGTAAAGTTTTTATATAGATAGATTAAATATTATAATTCTAAATCTTTTTAACTTAGGGATAAAATATAATTTAGAGTTATTTATACTTTTAAATAATAATTAAGAAAGTAAAGTAGTTATTTAATAAAGAATTAATTAAAGTCCTGAAGTAGACTTAAGATACTTAGGATATAACTTTAGTAAACTATTATTAACTGAAACATTAATAATAGTATAGCTTAATAGTTGAATAATAGATTAATACTCCTGTGACCTATAGTAGTCTAAGGTTTAAATCTCATAAGAAATACTTTTTTATAAAAATTAGAGATAACTTAAAATTCTAATTTATAAAAGTCTTAGTAGATTTAAAATTCTAATTTGTAAAAATTTTAGTAGACTTAAAAGTTAGTTTATAGAAAGTTTTAATAGACTTAAAATATAAGAGATTTTTAGCTTCTATTATTTAATTGTCTTTTTTACTAGTTTAGTAATAAGCTTATTATTCTAATTAGTATAATTTCTTTATAGATTTATCTAGTATTAAATTAACTAATTAATAAGAGGAATTACTTAGTTAGTTAAGATAAGTATAAAAGGAATAAGCTATAGAGCCTTATAGAAATAGTTAAAAGAGGTTTTATATAAATAGATAGGTATAGGGAAGCTTAAAATTAGTTAGTATAATTTCTAATATAACCTGAATAGGTATTAATAAAGATATAGATATTAATATTAATAATAGGTATAGATAGGGATATAATATAAAGAGAGAAGTTGATATAAAGCTAGGTTTATAACCTATTAAATTAGTAATAGGTAACTAGTAGAAAGTTAAAAGGAATTAATAACTCTTAATTATTAAAAAATAGGTTATTTAGAATAATATCTAAAGATAGTACTAATATTAATATAAATAGTGATAATAATAGGAAGTTCTAGTTCTATAAGAAGTAGGGAACTTCGCGGTATTAATATCTAAATAGAATTTATTTTTAGAAAAGTTAACCTTACGTCATATAGAGCTTTCAGCTCTGTTACGCTCGGGCTACTAAGTAGTCTGTTTACTAAATATTCTAATATTATAGTTTGATCAATTTAGAGTATAAATAATTAAGGTATTATAACTTTAACTCTAATAATTGATTTTCTATAATAAATAGAAAATATAGGGTTATAAGAGTAAAAGAGAATACTCAAGCCCTTAAATACTTAAAATAGGTTATTAGGATTAATAGAGTGATAGCTAAACAGCTAGAACTCTAATAGAAGTACTATATATTTCATAGTTAGAATAATAGGAAATTTAGAATTATCTCTAAAAAATCAAACTTTTATATTAAAAGAAGTTTATTATATTTTAAAATTAGGAATTAATTTATTATTTCAAGATAAACTTGATACCATAAGAATTATATTTATTTATTAGAAGAAACTCATATTATATGATATAGAAAAGAATTCTTTTTTAATAATAGGATTTAAGAAGAATAGTTTATATAGATTTAATATTCCTATTTTATAAAAAGATATTATTCTTTTTACTATTATGTTATAGAATATTTACCTTTATACAACTATTTAAATCATACTAATATAAACGTAATAAATAGTTTAAAAAACAATACTTTGAATTTATCTTATAAAATAAACAAAATAAATACTCTTTCTATTTATAAAGCTTATATTAAAAGACGCATTACTAATCATATTAATAAGAATAATAAAAAACAGACATAGAATCTTCAATACTTAGATTATATTAATTCAGATTTATAAAAACATATAACTCTCATAATATATAATAGATTTAATACATTTATTCTATTTATTAATAAATCAACTAGGTTTACGTAGGAATCTTCATTAAGAACTAAATTAGCAAAAAACGTTTCTAAGATTTTCCTTAAATTTAAAAAGTTAGTAAATAATACCAATAACAAGAGAAAAATGAGAGAGTTTAATACTAATAGAGGTAATAGATTCACTAATAAAAGAATAAAAGATATTTATTCTTACTCTAGATTATTTATAATATTAGATTTCTATATATTTAAAAATCTAATAATTTAATAAAAAGAATAATAAGAACTCTAATTAATAAAATTAGAATTCTATTTTATTACTTAGATTTACCTTATTATTTATAAAGAGATATTTCAATAGCTTCTATATATATATATATATATAATAGAACTCCTTATAATTCTATAAATTTTAGAACACCCTATAAATTAAAAACTAAAACAAAGCCTAATATTAATAATAGTAGAATATAAAGTAGCCTCTATTATTATTAAAATAAAGATCCTAATACTAAAAGATTAGATATAAGAGTTTATAAAGACGCTATTATAACTTATAGAAATAATATTATAAAATCTAGGATTTTAATAGAACAAAAGCTATATAGTCTAGAAATATAAAAGTCCTTGGAAAATACTTTTTATACTTTGGAAAAAGAGTTATTTTTATCTGTTAATTTAGAAAAGAATTCTAATAATTATAAGTCTAATCAGCCTAATAATAGTCTTATTTTAAATCTAGATAAATCTATTTCTAGTATAAGTCAAAATAATAATAATATTAATAATAATACTTCTTTAATAAATCCTACTACTGAAATTCAAGAAATAACTAGAATATTTCCAGAAGAGAATTCTAATATTAAAATAACTAAAAAGAATAAAATATTAGAATTAAATATAGAAAATAATAATAATATTCAGAGAAATTCCAACCTATATATTAATTTACCTACTATATCAGATAAAACTCAAAAAGACTATAAAACCTATTAAGAGAGTATTTCTTTTCATATTTTAAACTATTTTAATTTAAATAGTTATATAGAATTATATAAAAAATACTAATAAAAGTAATTAAGTTTTATATATTCTGTTAATTAATAAGATAGAAGAACCTACCTCTTTTATTTTAGTGATCTAATTCCCTAAATATAGAAATTAGATTCTAGCTATAAAAAAAAGAAATAGAACCAATAAGATCTATAAATAGTTAAAAAGTAATACTTCTATTTACTATTAATATTAAAGATATTAATATTCTAAATAGTAGATAGATTTATAAATTAAACTTAAGCAATATAACTAAAGAAACTATATATAAGGCTAGATAGATAGCTTACAACTATAAGTAATATTTAAATATTAATTATTTAGAGATTTTTAGTATTACTTATAGGCTTAAAGGTTAGAGATATAGAATAATTCTTTTCATTTATTTAGGATTATTTTTAATATAATATAATATTACTATAGTATTTATTTATACCAATATTAATTAACCTATCTATATTTATCTACTACCTAGATTTGATTTCAATATAAAGAAGGATTCTTTAAATTTTAATCTGAATAGGAATATAAATACTTATGAAAATAATAAAGACTATACCTTTATTTATTTATTAAATAAAGTATAATATAGTTTGAAATAGAGTCCTCAACCTTGGTATAAATATTTGAAAAATATTCTTTATTTAATAGGATTTATTATTTCTCCTTATAATAAAACAGTTTGTATCTTTAATAAAAAGCCTTATATAGTTATTTTAGCTTACTATATTAATAGTATATTACTAGCTGCTAATAATTAAAAAATAGCTGACTATATATATAGTTCTTTAAAATAAAAGATTAAAATCTAGAAACTAGGAGAACCTTCTATCTTTCTTAGTTATCATTTATCTATAAATCAAAACAATAATAGTAATTATTAATTAGAGTAAATATATTAAGAAAACTCTTAAGAAATATCAAAAAGAAGTAACTTATAAACTTAAAATTTCTATAGATAATAACTTGGAATTATTTAAAAATAAAGAAAAGGTTTTAAAAGAAGACATTTTAAAGTTTTAATAGGAAAGAGGAGCTTTATTGTATTTAGCTTTAAAATAAAGCCTGATATTACTTTTATAGTAATAGCTTATTTCTAATTTACTTATAATCTAGATAAAATTTACTTTTTAGTTTTCAACTATATATAGGGTTATTTAAATAATAATAAAGAATATAGATTTACTTATAATTATAAAGATAGGAGGGGCTGATAGCTCGCTCTCTACTACGACTATTAGTAGATATATTACCCCCTGAAGTATAACTTCAGTCTTTCTACCCCCCTACTAATTATTATAACTAGCCCTAGTTAATCTAAAGCTAAATCTTTTATAGCTATAGCTAGTATACTTACCTCATATTAACCTTTTCAATAATAAATAATTAATAACTCCTTCTATAATAACCTTATATCCTTATATCTTCACAACTATATATAATTCAAATATCTTCAAACATTTAGTTACTACTAACTATAAGTATTCTATTTAAATATTTATTATAACTTCGATATTTTTTACCTTAATATCCCTATTATAAACTAAACCCTACCTACTTTTAAG
Organism: Colletotrichum orbiculare MAFF 240422; assembly: GCA_000350065.2. Classification (NCBI taxonomy): domain Eukaryota; kingdom Fungi; phylum Ascomycota; class Sordariomycetes; order Glomerellales; family Glomerellaceae; genus Colletotrichum; species Colletotrichum orbiculare. The sequence continues at coordinate 1,667,741 of AMCV02000006.1, forward strand.
ATAAGACTTTATACTACTAATATAAACGTTCTCTATTATTAATATAAACTAATTTATAATTTCTATATAAGTATAATAGGACTTAGCTTATTCTTATTAGTAAATAATCTTAATATGTCAATTAAGTATAACTAATATATAACGAATACTTATATAGATATAAATACTTTTAGTATAGCTTAATAGCTTTTAAACCCTCTATAACTATATTATTATAATATTCTAAGATATCTAATAACTAGTATTATAATAATATATTAATATTGAAGTTTTATCTAATTAATACTTAGTCTCTAAACTTTTAGCTCAATATAATAACTTATAAGATTATTAGATCATTATATTTTAAATATCTACAAACTACCTATTAATTATAGCTTTTAGGATAATTTTATTAAGATCTAATCTAATAAACTATTAGTTTTAATTATAAAAGTTATAGATGAGTATTATTATACTTATCTTATATCTTTCTACTTATAAATTGCTATATAGGTTTTAAAGGGATTTTGAATTTATTATAAAGGATATAGAAGAGTAATAGGTTATAGAATACCTAGGTTTTATAAGTATTTTATTTTATCCTATCTTTAAGAGGTTTAAAAGGGTTCTTAATTTTATAACCTTAATAGTTATCTTTAGCTATATATATTAAGCCCTAGCTTTAATAAAGCTCTCCTTATATAGATTATTACTATGAGGTCTTCTACTACTATAAAGTTAAATATTAGAACTAGGAGTATAATTATCTATAATAATAAGTAATTTCATTACTATTTTAACTAGTTATAAGCTAGTATTAATATGAATACTATTATTAGGTAAGATATATAGTTGAATCTATATATAGAGTAAAGAGCTTAGATATTATTCTAAGTATAAAGTAAAAGTAACTAAATAATTATAAAGATATATTTTCTATTATAAATATTATAAAATATGATGATTTAAATTAGATAAGAGATCTAAATAATAGAAAATCTACTTCTTCTTATATTTTCTATTTAGGACGAAATAGTAATATTATAGGTTATTCTATTATAAAATATAAAATAGTAGTTTTATCTATTTATAAAGTTGAATATATAGTTATATTAGATACTTATAAAGAAGTAACTTTTTTATATTATAATTCTGATTATATAGATTTGAAATTAGGATAATCTAGAATAAAGAAACTTAAGATTTTTATAGATAATTTAGTAGTAACAAAACTAGTCAAAAATTCTGAGATTTATAAAAAGGTAAAATATATAGATATAAGATATTACTTTATAAGGGATTTTATTAGAGATAAAAATATCTTTATATATTATATAAATATAGAAGATAATATAGCTAATATTGTAGTTGAACCTTTAAGCTTAGTGAAATTTAAGTGAATTCTCTCAATTTCAAGAAAGAATATCTTAAAAGTCTTTCTTTTTTTTATAGTTTTAGGTTTTATGACTTTATATAAATTTTTCCCTTTTTACTTTTTATTAAGCTTTATGAGTTCTAATATAAATAAGCTGTATATTAGCGAAATATTTTTTATTGGGGGATGTTAGATTTATTCTAATATATAAAGAACTTCTACTTTTATTATTCTAATAGAAGTAATAAGATGTTATATGCTATTTCTATATAAATAAATTATATATAAATCACTTTATAAAGATATACTTATTCTACCTTTTTACCCCTAGTAGTTCTTAAGTGAATAAGGTAAAAGTATAGAGGTTTACTATTTTATAAAGTATTAGAAGTAGCTTAAGCTATATATACTATAGTAATAATACTTTATGTATTATAACTATAATAGTTAATTATTATAGCTATACTATAGTATATATTGTACTTTAGCCTATATACTATGATTATAGCATATTATACGCTATAGCTATAGTAGTCTATATACTATACTAAGGTATATATGCTATAGTTATAACGCTTTATATATGATAGTTATAGCGTCTTATATACTGTAATTATAACGCGTTATACGTTATAGGTAAAGTAGTTTATATATTATATTAGAATATATATACTATAGTTATAACACTTTATATACTATAGTTATAGTAGCTTATATATTATAGCTATAGCTAGAACTCTAGTAGTATAGCTAGAACTCTAGTAATATAACCAGAACTCTAAAATAAAGCCTCTATATAAGAACCTTAGTATCTCTATGAATAATAGTTGGAAATAATCAATCTTACTATCAATTGAATTACTATCTCTCCTTCTATTTAACTATTATTATTACGATTATTTTAAATAAGTTCTTATGTTGAGAAACCTACTTTTATTATATTATATTTCTCCTGATTTCATAGTTATCTATAGTAATAACTTAACTATCGATTTCTACCTATCTATCCTAATAATAATAACTATAAAGCTATAGATTCAGAAGATAATACTTTAAAATCAAATTAAATAGAAAATATTAATATTATTTCTAATACATATATTCTAAGTAACTATTAGGTATTGTTAGAATATTAAGATAACTTTTTTGTTTCTCCAGGTTATCTTATTTATAATATATTTATAAGTAGGAAGTATAAGGAAAGAGAATAACATTACTGAGATTACTAAAAGAAGATTAAGCTTTCTTAAGAAAATAAGTTTTTAGAATTAAAACTCTTTTTAGTAATTATATGATTAGTTATTCTATATAAGAATACTTATATTAATATTAAGATATATAATATACTAAATAGTACTATTTTCCATATATATATTAATACCACAGCTATATGATACTTTATTTGAAACGATATTTTAATTTAAATATTAAACTATAAATTTAATCTAAATTTAATTATTTAATTATTAGGAGTAGGAGTTTTATAAGTTATAAGCTAGGTTATATTTTCTTTATTCTACTAAGGAATAATTAATAATTTGCTTAAAGTTATAAAACTTAACTTTAGAGTTTGAATAGTAGGTAAGTTTAATATTAGAATCTTATTAAACTAGGAATTTAATATTTCTAATAGAACTGATATTTTTAATACTAAGGGAATTATTAAAATTAAATTATATTAAGGTTTTAAAATCTTAGTGTAAGTATATGTTAAAAGAATATTTATTATCTATTTAGTAAAGTTAGCTAGAAGTTTGATAATTCTTCTAAGAATTCTTATATGTAATTTAATTAATATTTCATAAGATCTAAAACTAATATATTTATATTTCGACTTATTGCTAATAATATAATCTATATAGTAATAGGTTAGTAGCTATTAGTAGCTACATATAACTATTTTTATAGAACTAGAAAGTCGTAAAAAATGAGAAGATTAGATATATTTCTACTAATAACTATAAGGAAATAACAATATATAATTTTAAATAAGATGAAACTTTACTTTCTAACTATTTTAATACTAAAGATTCTTATTTAACTATTATAAATAAATTATAGTAAGACTAAAAGCTAGATTTGAAATTTATTTCTAATATAAATATAGTTTTTATATTATAAGAAATTAATTATTTCTACTTATTTAAAAAGGTTTACTTAAAGGATTTCTAAAGTTATTACTAAATATTTAATGTTTTAGAAATTAGAAAGGTAAATTAATATAGAAGAATATAAGAAAATTACTATATTTCTAATAAATAAGTATTATAAAACGAAAATAGTATAATACTTATATCTAATTAGCTTAAAAAACTAAAGGTTTCTAGATAGTAAACTTAATAGAATATATAAGAATAGATAATCCAAATAAGTTAACTCTTATATAATATTTAGAGTACTAATTTTTATAGTCTAGAGAGTAATAAATAGGAAGAAAAAAGGTAAATAGTTATAAATTTAAGATCATTAAGTAAGGTTATAATTCTAAATAAATATCTTATATTACTATAATTTAAAGTTATGGAAAGCTCTATAGAAAGAAGTTTATTACTATAGTGAATACTAGATAATATTTCTGCTAAAAACTAATTATTGAAGATTACTAAGAATAATTGATAATTATTAGTTATTAAAGATAAGACAATTTTATAGTAATACTAAAAAGATTTAGAAATTCACTAATTTATATTTAAATATTTATAAAGGAAATCTTTAAATTATACCAAGATTTCACTTAGGTATTGATTAATGATATTGTAATTACTTTAGAAATTATTAATAAGTACTACTAATAATTAGATACTATTCTTAATTTATCTAACTATTAAAACCTAAGACTTTTAAAAGATATATATTCTGTTAGATTCCTTTTAGTGGAATTACTAGGATTGAAAGTAGATTGTTTTAAACTTTCTAATACTAAGGATAGAATATAAGGTTTTAAGGATATTAAATTCTTGAAAACTTTGGTATTCCTAGAGAAATAGATAGGTATAAGAAGATATTTATAATATTTTATTTTAAAATATACTTTTAGAATTAAACTTCTTTAGAATAGGAAAACAAAGCTATTAGCTTAAAGATATAAATAAGGAGTTACTATAGGTTAATAAAGGAAATACTACTATTTTAAAATAATATTTAAAGTAATTTAAAAAGATAAAGATAGTTCTAAAGATATTGAAATAGTACTTATTATTACAACTATTTTAATTTACTATAAGGTAAATTAAATATTATTTTTTTGAGTTAATACCCAACAAGAATATAGATATAGTATCTTTTGTTTCTATATAGAAATAAAGAAAATAATTAGAAATTTAAAGGATAAATATTTTATATTTTAATTTAATTAATTACTTTTATTAGCCAGGTATTAATAAGTATTAAAATATAATACTAGTTAATAGAACTAGAGGTTATATATCTAGCTTAAACTATTTAAAAAACTAGGATATTAATTTAATTAGCTAGGAAAATACCATTAATTATATTATTAGATTATGTTTTAATACTAAGTGTTATAATTTAGATAACTCTTTCTACTATAAATTGAAGAAGAGTTGATTTATACTCTGTTTTAATAGCTAAATACCTTTTATAAATTCAACTTAAATATTACTATATTCCTCGAAAAACTAATATAATTTTAGATATACTATTTATAATAAAAACTAATTAAAAGCTAAGTTTAAGAGATAGAGAACTAAATAGAATATAGAATAATTAAGTAGTTTATATTATAGTAGAAATTGGATTAGATGAAACTATAAAGCAAAATTTTAGAGATTTGTATATTACTAATATACAATTAAGTAAGATTTATAAATAATTATAATAACTTCAAGACCTTAATAAATTCCTTTTTAAATTCTTCAATAGATTTTTCTAATTTAAATATTTAAGTTAATAAAGAATTTATATTTCTCATTTAATAGTTAGATAACTTATTAAGGTTTTATATAAATCTAACTATCATTAAGGAACCTAAAGAATATAGTATAATATATTATTAATATATATAGTTCTATATTCAATTAAGAGAGTTATAGAGTTTATTGAATATTACCTTATATATAGTCTACTACTAAAATTAAAAATAAAGCTTCTAAGAGAATTTTAATTAATTTTATACCTCTTAATACTATTTTATATTATTACTATAAATTGTATTATAAGACTACCAGAAGTATTTTTAGATTTCCTTCTATAGAAACTTATTATATTTCTAATTTTTAACTTATTAATAATAGTAATAAATAGGTTTTCTTAAGTAATATTACTAATTCTAAGATATATAATATATATATCTATTAATTAGGTAAATATCTTTTCTAATCCCTTTATATAGAAAACTAGAAGATTCCTAAAGTAACTATTTCAAATTAGAATTTGAAATTCCTATTTGAATTCTAGAAATCAATATAGAAAAACCTAAATATAAAGTTATACTTCTTAATAATATACTACTTATAAATTAATAGACTATTGGAATAGAAGGACTAAATAGTAGAAATAATAATCTTTTTCTTTATACTTAAAAGCCTAGAGAAAATATAAATTGATTTCTTCATATTAGAATAATTCTTACTCAATAATAACTTAATAAATATAGTATTTAAGATTCTAATAGAAGTATTATTTAGATTGAAACTTAATTTCCCTTTCAATTTATTCCCTAATATAAATATGTCTATCTTATATAATATTACTTTAGATAAACTATTTTTTTTAATTATATAAGTATAAATACTTATAGAAACTACTGTTAACTATAAGTATGAACTAGTAGTATTTATCCTAAGAGATTCTGTATATTCTTAATTTAGAAAAAGCTACTAATTATTTATAAACTAATTAGTATAAATATCTCTTCTAAGAATTAGACTAATTAAAGTATTAAAAAGAGTTAGAGAACTTATTTACTACTTAAACTTATTACTAATTATAAATAATAACTTAGTAATTTTAATTACTTATTTATATCCTATAGCTAATTTTATGAAGGACCTATATAAATAGATAGTAATATATATTAAACTTCTAAAATGTAATAAAATATAAAAAGAGGAAGTCTAAAATTTATTTTAATATTGTAAAAGAGAAAGAATTTTAGAAACAAAAGTCCTATAATAGAAAAGAGGAAAACTAAATGTATAATACTTTATTAAGTAGAAGGATCAGCTTAGTATTTATAATATATAGATAAAGATTAATACTATAGAAGTAGAGAAAATAATTAAAGAATTTTAAAAAAAGGACATTTAAAGGAATAATTAGTTAAAAGAATTAAAAGAAAATAAAGAACTATTATTAGATTTATATTAAATACTTTTGTTAAGAAAGTAATTAGATAAAACTAGGAATAAAACTATAAATAGGAAATTAAGATATAATATCTTTAATTAATCTTAAGAAGAAGCTATTACTAATATAATTCCTTAGAAATCCCTAGGAAATTAAAAAGCTTTAGAAATAAGAAATCTTTTTGAAATTATGGAATACTCTATCAAAAGAAATAACTAAATACTATTTGAAATACTTTCCTTCAAAAATTATACTTTCCTTCAAAAATTAACTTTCCTTCAAAAATTATAATAAATAATATTATATTTAATTTACTATAATAATAATAGTATTTAGTAATTATGCTTTAAATAACTTATTAAAATAAGTAAATGGAATATACCTTATTATATAGGAAAATGTCTTAGCTTTCTCTAATAGGATACATATTAGAGAAATACTACTTTTAATATATTGGATAAAAGTAGATATTTTCCTTATTTATTAATATTTTAGCACTTAATATTCCTTATATTCTTCTATACTTCCTTATATTCTATTATAACATACTAATATTTTATACTAAATACTACTTATTACAATCAATTAAAAGATAAATTATATATAGAATTATAATATAATTTATTCTCTATAGGTAGGGAAGATGAAAACTTAATATTTCCCAACTACTTTAGAATACTTATAATCTATAGAGGCAAAGTATCTATTAGTAAATATATAAAGTTAACTAATAATGAATTTAAAACTTAGAGTAATACTAATAAATAAACTTTTTAATACTACTAAAATATGATAATTTTTAAAAGAATCAAATTTCCTTTTAATATATTCTAAAAAGCTATTATTTCTATTTTGAATTTAAAGTTTAGTTATATTAATAATATTTAATTAGCTAAGCTTCTTTCTCCCACTTATTCTTAACTATCTTTTTATAATATTTTTAATATTTAAACTATTTCTTTTTAGAAAAAACTAGGCAATTTAGCCTAAACTTTAGAATCCTATATTATAATCTAGCAGTCTTATAGATATTACTTTAAATCTTAATTATATATATTCTCTGATTCAATAAGTTTAAGTATCAATTAATCTTACTATAAGTTAAATAGGAAATGCTTAGAATAGATATATATTTTATATATAACATCTTATAACTCCTACTCTTTCTAATTAGAATTAAGAGGTTATATAAATGTACTTTTTTTATTTTAAAAACTAGTAGTAACTTATTATTCTTGAAACTAATACTTAAAGAGGAAAGATTAAGACAATAATATAATAAGTAAATATTATTATAAAGTTAGTATAAGAATAGAAAGATAAGAGAATTATAATTAAAACTATATAGAGTAGTATTAATCTATTATTTAAAGAAATACCAAATATTATAAAGATTCTTACTATCCTTATAGCTTTTTTAAATACTAATAATAACTTTAATTTCTTAATTTCTAAATAAATCCTTAAGAACAAATCAATATAGAATAATCTTAACTTAGTAAAATAAGTAATATTTAGTAAATCTATTTAAAATATATAGTAAAATTTCTAATTAGTAAATTAAATTCTAAATTCTAATTTTAATTTTAATAATACTAGAATAATACTAACTCTTAGTCTAATTAACTAATCAAATTAATTTATTACTATTAGACTTAGTAGAATATTAATAAATAAGTAGGAAGTTAAAGTAAATTAATCTATTATTACCTATATATATAAATATAAGTTGATTCTTTAGGTAATATAAGGAATAATAGTTAGTTTCTATTAGAATAAGCTTTATTTTCTAGTAAATAATATAATTATAAAATATCTTACTAATTTATATACTATTTTTATTAAGAATAATAAACTCTTAAAGTTGATTTCTCTAGTTTTGTTTTATAAATATCTTATAGATTCCCTATAAGTTTATATAAAATAAATACTTAAGAATTGGAAAACTTTAAAAAGTTATAATATTCTTTATATAAAAAAGCTTTTTCTTACTAAATTTAATTGTATAGATTATAATAACTTTACTATAAATACTATTATTAGTATTAACTTCTTTAGAAGATATTTGGTAATAACTATATATTTTTTACTACTAATTATATTAATTTGTAAATTAGTTATAATATTAATACTAAGAAAAGTTTTATTTTTTAAAAAATAATATAGGAAGAATTCTCTAATTATCTTATCAAATAGTATAAAACAGCTATATAGATTATTATCTAAAGAAGAAATATTAAAAATATAAGAAAGAATATTAAGAGAAGGCATAATGAAAAGAAGAATTAATTACTAAGATTTAATTATTATATTTAATATTTTTAGAAGATTATACTTCTAAGATTATACTAATATAGTAAGTTATATAAAACTATTTATATTTTATATTCGTTTATTTTAATTTTATTAAAACTCATTTATTGTTCTTTTTTATATTTTCTAATTAGTTAATTTATTAATAAGTAGAACTTTTTAACTTCTTAGATAATAAGGATTATTTTATTATAGTTACTAATTAGGGTAGAAATCTTTAGTAATTAGTAATTATTATAGAATACTATAGAAAACTTAAGATTCTAATATATTTTTATAGAGATTTCTTAATAGAAATTATAAAGATTTTCTTAAGACTTCTTATTAGAAATTAATAGGGTTTCTTACTAGAAACTATTAGGATTTCCTAGAGGATTTCTCTAGGATTTCTTATTAGATTTCCTAGAGAATTCCTAGTAGAAATACTTTAGAAATCTTAGTAGATTGTTTATAGAAATAGAAGAATTATTAGCCGTTATACCATTATTTTACTAGTACTAAAGTATAATAATTAACTAAGAGATTAAAAATATAGAACTAAGTTAATTTAAAGATACTGATGAAAGCTTTACTTAGTTTAATAATACAATATTAATACTTTTAATATTCTAATAGATAATGATATTGAATTCTTTATTAAAAAGAATAATACTTTAAAAGAAGAAATACTGAAATATAAAAATAAAGTATAAGCTTTATTATATTTAGCTTTAAAAATCAGACTAGATGTTATTCTTACTATTATTACCTACTCTCCGCTTTCTTTAAATCCTTCTAAGAAATATTTTATTACTATTAAAAGAATATAGAATTACTTAACAAAAGTCTAGTTGGAAGTCAACTTAAAATTAAAATAATAGTAATCCTCTTAATTTATATAGATTTATAAATTCGAATTGGATTAAAGTATATAAATAATAGAGAATCTATTCTAGTATATATATTCTGTCTAGATTTATATGATACTACAAACCCTAATTTAACTAAATAAACATTAGTAGTCTTATCTACTTATAAAGTTAAATATATAGTTCTTCTAGATATTACTAAAGAAGTTACTTACTTATACAATAATTATAACTTTATAAAATAAGACGTTACAATTTAGAGCCATCAATAAGCTAATCATCTTTATAATTGCTTAATTAGCTAAGAAGTTTACTAAAATACTAAGTTCTATCAAAAGGCTAAATATATTAGTATTTTTAATTACTCTTTTAGAAATCTTATTTAGGATAATTAGATTAATTCCTATTATACTAATATGATTAATAATATTATAGACCTTTTAACTAAGCTTTTAGGTAAAATGAAATCTAATAATGTTTTTTAAAAGATCTTTATAGAATGACTTTAATAATTGAGCTCTTTTATCAAGAAAATAGTCTTAATAACTTTTTTCTAAAGATTAATCTTTTCTTTAATTCTTTCTTAATCTTAGGCTTTTCTGATTTTTTCCAATATTCTATTTCATTCTTAAGCTTTTTTCTTTGGAACCTTTTAAGATTTTAGGTTTTTTACACTTTGATCTTTTGAGAATTCTCTATTTTTCATTATAATCTTGAGAATTCTTATTATTTCTTTGAATTATTAAAGATTTATTTATCTCATATATCTTAAGGGAAAATATTAGAATTCTAGCTATTTAGCTACTATTTATATTTATCTCAATAATCTATTTTAAATATATAAAAGCTTAAGGAATCTCTACTATTCTTATAATCCTAAACCTTTTATCGATTATAAAACATTAATTATTGGAGTAAAAGCTTTATTGTCTTCCCTAATCATAGTCTAAATTGATTAAATTATAATAATAAATATTTAGTAAATAGACTACTCAGTAGCGGAAGTATAATAGAGCTGCAAATTCTATATTATATAAGTTTAATATCTCTAAAAATAAATTCTATTGAGATATTAATACTATAAACTTCTCTACTCCTTCTAAAATTTGAATTTCTTATTATTATTACTATTTATATCAATATTAATATTATTTTCAGATATAACCCTAAATAATAAATTCTTTAATAATTGAGAGTTGTTAATTATTCTTAGTCTTTTACTAATTACTTATTACTAGTTTAATGGTTATAATAATTAGTAGCTAATTATTATATTATAAGTCTAAAACTTTATATAGTATTATGTATTATATAACATAATAGTAAATATAATAAACTCTCAGAATACTACTTTATATATATATATAGATACTAAGATTATATATTATATATAATAGCTTTATTAGATAAATGTAGAATATTCTTAATTTTATAGCTTTCAATACTTTAAAGCTTTCAATTAATTAATAGAATCAAAATATACACTAGGTTTACTCTCTATATAATAAATATAACTCTACATATTATATATAATTATATCCCATAGTTTCAACAGAATATAGTCTATAGAGATACTATTAGCTGCCTGAGGTTTTACTAGGTGGTATAAACTCTACCTCTTAAGCGAAATATTCCTGACAATATATGTCATGTCGTCACGTAGTCAATAAGTATTCCTCAAAGGCACCCAAAGATGTAATCTCAACAATGGCACTTACGCAGTCAACTCTACAATTACCCATCCAGCAACTCATTTTCAAGGACTTCGCGCAACTCTTGCCCGTCTGTATCGAGAACACATTCACTTCAGTTCGCAGATACTCTACTCCCAACTTATTAATATCTCGACGGCGCCGACACTACCGCTAAGCGCAGTTGATTCCCCCATTCTGCACCACCTCACTGCATACTTCCCCAGTAATAGCCCGCAGACATTTAGTCCCTTCCTACAACTTACTGAAGCTCATGGCTTCGGCCATTACAGACGTTGTCCTGTTGCAGAGTCGATGACGCTTCAGAAAGCCTCCCAAGAGCCGCCTAAACCTCAAAACAATACAAGGACTTTCTCGCCACTACGCCAGACGGCAAGTACGCCGAAGCCTGAGAGTCATCACATCGTCGCCAACCTCACCTTACTGCCCTTTCAATATCTTCAGGCACTCGTTTAGCATGTATACACGAGGTCCAGTAACCGCAAATGCACTACCCAAATTCACAATACAGTCACCTCTAAAGATCCGTCGCGGCGCGTACCAACACGACAGTTACGCTGGCAATCGGCGGCGACCTATTCTCCAACAAGGTGCACTTAGCCCCAGAGGTCGAAGGGCATTCCACAACTACTTCGTCACACACCTGCCATCATCCTCCATGCATCCTGACTCTAGATCTTTCGGCCCCAGACATAAACTGCCTCGCGATGCGTCAACTCCGCACATCCCAAAGTCGGGTTCGTCGCCGGCAGTTGCGTCCTTAAACATACCAAGTCGGGACTTGACAGTCGTCCGAATTCCACTACGAAGAGCCAAGCATCATTTCGGCGTCGCTTCATCGAGAGGCCAACGCTCATACAACGAGGACATGAATCAGGCCGGCACAATAAATGTGCCGGCGTTTGCCAAACGCGCCCCCATAAGCCTACAGAGGAAGCCTATACAAAACCCTGATGAGGCTATCTCAGCAGACAGCGCTCTCGGCGACCCCCAAGTATTCTACTTCGGTGTCTTCGACGGTCACGGTGGTAATCAATGTGCCGAATTCTTAAGAAATGAATTGCACGGGTATATCGAGCAAGCTTCTGCGGAGTTTAGACTACAGAGCAGTCTAAAAAGGACTTCGAGACGTGATGCGGGTCGAATCGAAGAATGCGACGCTGATGGACCTGAGGAGCTGGACATGAAGACAGAAGACGAGGTCCGCGACGTGATGCGAGTGCCCGAACAAGACGCCAAGGGTGTTGTGAGAAACCCAGACAGGTTGAAGCCCATGAAAGGCATTGGTCAAGTCTTGGCCCAGGTAGACGACGTATCACAGGCCGTCAAGCTAGAGCAGGAGTTAGTGGAACAGTACAAGCAGACTGTTGGAGGTTACTTTAGGCGTTTCAGCCCCGAATTCTTCAGGCCATTGGAGTCTCGAAAAGGGTTCGATACTGATGCGCCCGCCATCACGGTAGAATCGGTACTCATGTATGCCTTTCTCAGGGCAGATCTGGATTTCATCTCTGCTCAAGCCAGGAAGCCTGACCCTGACGACCCCCGTGCGGGCGATAGCCCCCTCAACGGAGACGAGATACTAGGAGCGCCACACATACCGCCGTCTGGCCACGGCATCGGGGGCCCGTCCCGCTTCAAAGGCGGGTCGACGGCGTCGGTCGCTCTGATTTCGACGCCTACTCCAGCACCGTTCTGGCATCCGAATGCGCAGTCAACGCTGGTTGTTGCTCACGTTGGCGATACGAGGATTTTGCTGTGTCAGACCACCACCGGCCTGGCACAGCCCCTGACATCAGATCATCATCCCACCACTCCCACCGAAAGCCGGCGCCTTCGCCGATATGCTCCGGCTGGCTCCATGGTCTCGGGAGACAGTTTCGGGGAAGAGCGGATCATGGGTCTGGCCAACAGCCGCTCATTCGGCGACATGCAAAGCAAACGTATCGGTGTGTCTGCGGAGCCGGAAATTACTCGCGTCGAAATCGGCCCGGCGGAGTACTCATTTATTGTGCTCATGAGTGATGGCATCTCCGGTACGCTGAGCGACCAGGAAATTGTTGACGTGATCAAGGAGGCCAGGACGCCCGAGCAGGGCGCTAAGGACGTCGTTGACTATGCGACCGAGGTCTCGCATGACGGCGACAACGCCACCTGTCTAGTCGTGAGGCTGGGAGGATGGGAGAGGAGATCTGAAGGCGGAGTTGGGAGTCTTGGAACCAAGGAGATCCGTGACAAAAGGAGAGCGGAAGCACTGGACCCTCGTCGTGGCAAGCGTTAGGGTCGTTGAACTATTCCTACTGTTAAGGCCTATATATGTAACCTGTGTTCGAAACGACTGTGGGGTCCTCATCTTCAAGTACGGCGATGTGCTGTGTGGATCTCTCATAGTTCTTGTTGACCATGGCAGACATGGAAGCATCGTCATCTTCATGTAGGCTCGGCGGGGTTCAGCGGCTCTGGTGAATAACAGAAGAGTACACCAACAAATGACCCCGCGATTGGTGCGAATTATATTGCGCTTAACCCAAATTTCTGTGCCAGTGTTCAAGTTTCGATTCCTTTTTCGATTCCAAAAGTTCACAAACCTCTCAAAATGCCTCCTAAATATTTCCATGCCAGACCTAGGCAACGCTAGCAACGATGCTGGCCATTAAAGTGCCCCCGGTCACCTTGAGTGGGACCTTGGTGCTGAGGGTGGTAAGGGTGGTAAGGGTGATCAGGTGGCGGCTGCTGGTATGAAGCGTATTGAGCTGGCCGGGATGCGCCGTAGCCGGCTCCTTGGGAAGGCTGGGAATGATCCCACTGACCATGAGGCTGAGGAGGCGGCTGGTGCCCATGTATGGCCTGCCCCGCCTGAATATGGTATCCAGATGCATCACTTTGAGAGGATTCGTAACCACCGCCGCTGCCACCTGTTGAAGACATTTGGCTGCTGGCTTTCTGGTCCTGGCCATATCCGTAAGTGGGATTTGAAGGGGGTAGAGGAGCGTTCGAGAGGGGCTTCGTGTCGTCCCCTTCCATTGAGTTTAGGTCTCTGGTGCGGATCTGACTCCAGAGCGAACCCTGCACCTTGCCGTGGCCCAGCTCACCGAAGCTGTCCCATGCGCTGTGGGAGTGTTCAGGTCCACTGTGTCCTCTGGCAGCCTCACCGCTTAGAATGTGGTTCTTGCCAGCCTTGACCGATTCGGACGATAGAAGGCGGGATAGCTCATTTTTATGTGAGCTTTCGTCAGCCCATTTCCGGACTGTTTCGAACATGCTTCTCTGAATTTCGAGTCTGTCATCGCGAATGGCGGGGTGATGGAAAGCCCGAAGAACATCATGTACAACTTCATCAACTGGGACACCCGGGTTTTCCCAAGCGTAAAGAACGCGGCTGTAGTTTGTCAGCGGTTTCCGAGTAGTCCAACGCTGCAATAGGCACTCACGGAACCACATATTGTAGAATGGTGGCAGCTACTCGACCGGCGCAGGAGTTGAGAATATTGGTAAAGTGATCTTTGGACAGCATGGAATGAGTTGGATCGTCGCAACCGGGATTTTTCCATGGCTCCAGTTGAGATTGGGCGCTTGCAGTGATGACAGTCGATGAACCGTCCTTGAGAATCTTAGAAACCTGATTGATGATGGGCTTGACAAAGGGAGCCAAAAGACCGAGAATGAAAGCCGTCAAAGTCTCGCTGATATGGTCCAGGAGTTTCTCTAGTCCGGGTACCTTGGAGATGAGACTGCTGATGGACTTGACAATCTTGTCTCGAAACTGAAGAATGGGGTAAATTTGACCGGCCGTCTTTACAGGGTCA
The DNA here is from genome assembly GCA_000350065.2 of Colletotrichum orbiculare MAFF 240422. Taxonomy (NCBI): domain Eukaryota; kingdom Fungi; phylum Ascomycota; class Sordariomycetes; order Glomerellales; family Glomerellaceae; genus Colletotrichum; species Colletotrichum orbiculare. Next base: position 1,683,081 of record AMCV02000006.1, read on the forward strand.
AAATCGGCGCTCATGCCAGGTACCTGATTCGCGTTGTCACGTGACAGATCGCCTCCGTCATATTCACCTTGGGAACGCTGGTTAGCTTGTTCTTGTGCAGCAGAACGAATCTGCAACTCCTTGGCCTGCCTAGCCAAGCCGCCACCGATACCAGGGAGTTGGTCGACCAGGGAGATGAAGTCGTTCGACTTGCTAGGGGATAATGAGCTGGACCCAAGACCGAAAAGTCGCCGCGTTCCGCTGCCGCCACCGAGACTGGCGAGACTGCTCAAGCTCGACAGACTTGAAATGCCTCCAGAAGACTCTCCAGAGGAACCCGCACCCAAGCTTCCGGACAAGCCTTCGGCGTTCTGAAGAGCCACGTTCATTTCATCAACCTCAGATTGCGTGAAATGATCCGTTGCCTCGCCTAAAACAGAGTGTAAGAAGTCAACGGCTCCAAAGGTACCAGTAACAAGGGGGAAAACCTGGCGGCCGTTCAAGTTGATCTCGGTCGCGGCGCCGCAATGAGGATAAACTTCGCGGTATCCAAGCTCGCGGAGTGCGAGCTCGCAATAATTGCTGTGAGCGCTGAAATCCTCCATGCAATGCAGGGCCTGACCCAGACAGCGCAAAGCCTCGCATAAGTCGGCTTCCTTACCAGAACCGCGCGAGCCGCTGGTAAAGACACGGCCGAAATGAATGCTGCGGGCGAAGCTGAAACGCAAGTAACCGGCGCTAGTTGCCCAACCGCCAGATTCATTGGCAATATAGTTCTTCATGCCGGTTCGTGGATCGATTCTGGTCTCGACAGGATCGACAGGACCACGCAGGCGAGGGTCGAACGTGCGCGCGTCTAACCCATCGGCATAACCTAGAGGGTTGTCTATATGCTCTTCGGGGCGGTACACGCCGAGACGCTCCTCGGTGACCTCGAATTCATCGGTCGCATATCCGAAAGCCATGAAGGAAAGGACCCAGACCTGCGGGGCAAATTAGATGGTTTCTTAAGGTCAAACTGAACGCAAAGGTACACACAAGAATTCTGATGGTGGGCGCATTGACGCCCTTCAGACTGCCCACGTCGACTGCCTGAGAATAGTCGCGTAACCAGTTGCCGAAGTAGACTCTAGATACCAACATAGACGTCCACTTCTTGCCCTTGAGGAAAGCGATGGTCTTGAGCATATCTTCAATATCTAGAATGAACTAATTAGCAGGTGAAGCATCAGCAAAGGTGCCTGAAATAACATACCACCATGGCGCCAATTGTGACCCTCTACCTGAAATCCAGAACATGATCAGTCTCGCATGTTGAAATCGCTGTAGAAGCTCGAGGTTGGTCAAAGTACCTGAGCAATCGATGGTATGTTACCTGCGCCGAAAGCCACAACACGACCTGGCATCAAGAACAAGATGAGACACAGCGCAAGGAGGAGGGAGCCTCTCCCTAGCCCAGATGACGCCATGGCAGACGTCGCAATAGTGGGGATAACAGCTTTAACGTTAAGTATGACTAGATGTCAGAGCAAGGCGCGAAATGGCGATTGGGGCTGAAAGAGGTAGAAGGGTGTGCTTTCAAAGCCCTGTAGTGTATAAGGTGAATTAGGGTGGGCGATTATTAGCCTTTGAGGGAGGGGTAGTGTCAGGCTGGGCAGGCTGGTTCAAACGAACAAGGAACAGGGCGATTCAGCCTGGGTGACAACACTTTGGCTTGATAAGTGAAAAGGTGTAAAGCGATGGCGCTGTGCTTCGGAGTTTCAGATCAGGTTAAGCACCCTGTTCGACCTGAGCGTGTGCTGATGGAGTACGAAGACTATCGACTTTTGTCGTTTGCTGGAAGCGGCGGCACGGCAGGGCTGTGGTGGGTTTTACTTGCTTCGGCTCGAACCAAGCTCTTCGCCTCACATTACGAAGACATATTTACATATAAGGCCTTGATTTTGGCGGTGCGGCTGCCGCCTATGAGGCTTGGAAGTGTTGTCAGGAATAACGCGCTCGAGAGGCAGAGTTTATACCGGCTAAACCTCAGGCGCCAGCGCTGTCTCCACAGGCCTTGCCTTACTTAAACCACTTAAAAGAGAGCTTCGTAAAGCATTTATAGTTATACTTAGTTATATATAATATATACTAGATTTTACCTTCTAATTATATATGATAATTAAGAATCTTAAGATATTAAAGAACTATTAAGCTGAAAATATATATTATAATGGTTTAATATATTTTAAATATTAAGATATTTACTAAAAATCCTTTTTTAAATCTTTAAAAGAACTAATTAGTAGTTTACTTAATATAGTATTTTTAAAATAGAAGTTAAAATTTATAATTTATAGGAGTATTTAATTTTGAAATAACTATTTATTAAAATTTCTTTTTAAAGCTTTTTTAGGAATTATCTTTAAGTAATTTTCTAAAAGCTAAGTACTATTAATAAGTTTTTAAAATATTTAAATTAGATATTTTTAAAAATTCTATTTTTATAAAATATTATAAACCTAAGTCTTAGGGCTTATATAGGTTATTATTATTAGAGCTCTATATAACTATTATTCCTTAGTCTAGTGAAGAGTTTTTACTTTAAGTATAAACTCTTTAAATTTATTATAATACTATTAAGGTACTACTGAAGTATTTCTTATAGCTAGCTTTTAATATTAATAAGCTTTTTATTTAGATATAATTTAGTAGTAAATAGTAGATTATATGAAAGAAATAGAAGATAGTAAAAAATAATAATAGATATTAATATTATAGACTTCTTAGTAGGGGTTCTAATAGACTAATAGTAGATTAATTTAATAGAAGATAAAAACTAATTTTTTTAAGAAGTTTTTATATAGTTTTAATAGAATTATAAAGTAGTCCTATAGATAATATAAGTATTCTATATAAAGAGAAAACTACTTCTTATTAATATTCCTTTTAATAGTAATACTTTCTATTTTCTTATATAGAAAATAATTATATAATATAAATTAGAAGTTGATTAGGTTTTTATTAGGAGATCAGAAGATTTCTAGTAGTTCTTATAGATAAGTTTATTATTTAAAATTTAGATATAAATTAGTAATTTTTATATAATATAAAAACCTCAGTATAATTAGAATATTAATATATTCCTCTAGTATCTTACTAAGTACTATAAGAATTCCTATTATAATACCTAGGCTTTTAAGAAGATTTACTACTTCTATTAGGAGTTTAAATAGATATTTACTAAATGTTTTATTAAATTCAAATTAGTGATAAAGTAAATAGAGGGATATTCCTAAGTAGGAGATATATAGTTAAATTACTTCTAACTAACTTTCTTCTATTAAATTCAAATAACTATTATTAGTTAAAATATTAGCTAGATAGACCACTATATTATAGTTTAATACTACTATATAATTATAATAGATTTTAGAATTCTTAATATAAAGTTATAGAATTATAATAAGTTGTAGTTTTTATCCTAGTTAGAATTAATAGTTAATTAGAATAAAGATATATAGATAATAAGTATAAGAGCAGCTTAGGCTATTTTAATACTAATATAATATTACTATAATACTACTCCTTCTTACTATAAGAAGCTGAATGGATACATAGCTATAGCTAGTAGGCTTTAGTTAACTCTTTTATAAATATATATAAGGCTTATTAAGTAGACTCTTTAGTTATATAGGTATATATATAAATTAGTATTTATATATATTATAATACTAAGATTTATTTTATTATTCAATATAAGTTATATCCTATTTACTTACTAGTAACTTCCAATATTAATATTTAAGCCCTATAGTTAAATAAAAAGATTATAAATAATTAGGAAAAAGTCTAGTTTTTTAGAAAAGACTCCTTAGGAGGTAGATTAGTATAACTACTAATAATAATATTATAATAATAGATAAGACTAGAGAGATATAGAAATAGATAGATAAATTGTTCTTTTTAGTTTCTATATTAATAAATAATAAGTCTTTTATTTCTATTTAGATTAATAATAGTTATAATTATTATAGAGTAGTTAGTAAGGAGTTTATATAATAGTAAGACTTTATATGAATTATATTACTATAGTTATACTAGTTAGGTATTATCCTAAGTACTAATTAGGAAACTTATATTATTAGGATAGTTAGAATATATATTAATTTAGATAGTTAGATATCTAAAGTTTTGTTCTATATAATCTTAGGAATAGTATATCAAGTTATTTTTAGGAAGTTATAGTTAAAATATAAAAAAGTTATTTTAGATTTCATAAGGAATAAGTTAAAGATAGATATAGTTAGTAGTCTAATTCTTTAAGCTATTAGTAATATACTAAAGGAAATATATATAGATAGATTTATAAATCCTATTAAGTTATTAATTATAATATCCTTTAGTTTAAAAAAAGGGGGATATAAGTAGTAAGTAATTAACTTAATATAAATTAATATAATCCTAATAGCTATATTACTAGTTATACTAGAATAGCTAATACCTATATTACTAGCTATTTATATCTTTTTTATAGATTTATTTAATAAGGATAAAGCTTCTAGCTTCTTATCTTACTAGAGATCTTCTAATTATTATATATACCTTAAGAAGAATTTAGATAGGATTAAACTAGACTTATTATAAAGGCTACTTTATAATATATTAAGGGAATACTTCTTTAAGGTTTAATATTAAGTTATAGATTTAATAGATAAGAATTAGGTTTAAGTTAGTTTATTTATAATTAGGATACCTATCCTCTTAATTAAAAAGCTTAGGGGAAAATAGTAGTTTTATATAGATTATTAAGTTTTTAATACTATTAGTATTTATAACTATTATTCTTTATTATTAATTAAAGAGGTATTATACTTATTATTTAAAATAATATAATTTATAAAAATAGATATTTAAGTAGCTTTTTATAAGATCTAGATTATAGAAAGAGATAAGTATAAAATTGCTTTTTAAATATACTTCAGTTTATTTAAATAGCTTGTTACTTTTTTTAAACTAATAAGTATACTTATAATATCTTAGTATTATATTAATAATATATTTTAAAGTATTCTTAATAATATTATGATAACTTATTTAGATAATACTTTTATTTCTAATTATAAGTTGAAGAGTAATTATAAGAATAAGGTTAAATAAGTCTTTAAATAGTTATAAGGGGTTGGTTTATATTTAGATTGAGAGAAATATGAATTCTTTATAAAATAAATTAAGTATTTAGGTTTTATTACTAAGGTAGGGAAAGATATTTATTATAATTCTAAAAAGGTTAGAATTATATAGGAATAAGAGGTTCTAAAGAATATCTATAGTATCTAGAGCTTCCTTAGCTTTATAAACTTCTATTACAACCTAGTTAACTACTTCTCTAGTTTAATAGAACTCCTTATATAATTAATATAGAAAGGAATACTATTTTATTAGGATATTATATATTAATAAGTATTTAAAATATTTAAGTTTATCTTTATTTTAGAACTAGTTATAGCATAATAAGATCTAGAGCAATATATAGTAATGAAAATAGATTATTTAGGAATAATATTAAGTAGCTACTTCTTATAAGAAGATAGAAATAGTATATTATAACTAGTTACCTATTATTTAGTTAGATTTACTCTAGTTTAGTAGAATTATATAACTTATAATAAAGAGCTATCAGTAGTTATATTATATCTAAAAGTATAATTAGTAGAATTATAAAGTATAGTAGAGTTATTTATTATTCTATCTAATTATAAGGTTTTAGAATACTTTATAAGTCTAAGATTTATCTTAAAGTAATAGGTTAGGTAAACTGAAGCTTTATTAGAATTTAGTTTTATTTTAAATACTACTTAAGCTACTTTATAAGGCGTTTTAATACTTTCTCCTAATAGGGTTAAGATAATATAATAGAATTAAGGCTTCTAATATAAGTCTTTTAATCTCTCTAGGTTAACTTTAAAAGTAAAAGTAGGCCTTTCTTAATACTTCTAATTTATAATATATAGATAGAAAGAAGTTAAAAGGAGGCTATATAGGTAGAAAATACTTATTAGTATATTACTAGTGAATTATTTGATAGGTATACTATATTTTAAAGTATTATATTGCTAATACTATAGAACTAAGTAATTATAGTAATATTAGTATATAGAGTTTATTTAGAAATTATTTACTAAGTAGTAAAGATATTTCTATTAGAAGTCTTAATATAGATATAAATAGCTAATTATATAATAGGAAGGAATAATGCTCTACTATACTAAAGCTAGGTCTAAGTCTCTAAATATAAACTACTAATAACTATAATCTTCTAAATAGTTTATAACTTTCTAGTTTTAGGTTATTTTAATATTAACTTGATATTTATAGTATTCTCATAAAATTAGTATTAGGATTAAGAAATATTAAATATTTTATCTAAGCTTATAATATCTATTAATATTTATATAAAAACTATAAGTATTACTAGAGCTTATTATAACTCCTACTAATTCCTAATAGGTTTTAATTATAAATTTCTATTAACTTTATAATAGAGTTACTATCTATTAGAAAGAGGGGTTTTAAATTTCTAATAATAATTATAGATTAGCTATCTAAATATATCTAATTAGAAGCTATAATATCTATAGCTATTGAAGTTTATATAAAGAGGTTTTAAGATATTTAGTAGTAGTTCTATAGCTTTTTTATATTAATTATTACTAATTATAATTTGAAGTAGATTAATATTTTTTAGATAATATTATATTAGTCAACTAG
>AMCV02000006.1:1699198-1713177 GCA_000350065.2 Colletotrichum orbiculare MAFF 240422
ATTATAAGTCTTAACTTCTTATATATCTTATTAGTATTTTTAATTTTAATTTTATTAATAATATAAGATTTGAACTATTTATAATTCTTATAGAAGATAGGGTTATATCAGATAATCTCTATAATACTATTAATAATAATACTTTTAACTTCCTTTTTAATTAACTTTTTAAATAGTAGTGGAAGTATTATAATAATACTTTTTTATAGAAATTAAATACTAGTATTATATCGGATTATCCTTTAGTTATAAGGTATATTATAATATAGAATTCTTAGTTGAAATTTAGAAAAAATAAGCTACTCTTATAAATTATAAGATTTAAAGTTAATTTGATTTAAAGTATTTGAAACTAGAGTAGTAGATTACTAACTATTTAAATAAGAAGGAGATTATTATTATTAATAGTAATAGTATTACTATTATTTATAATAATAGTAATTTGTAGTATTTACTAAGTATTCTAAAGCTTTATAAGGATAGCTATAGATCAAATTAGAATATTACTATAAGAATATATATCTCTATATAGCATTAGGTCTCTTATTATAGTAGTACTAGCTTTTATAGATTTCTTATAAGTATTTTTAAGTATTAATATTTTAAAAAGTATTAATATCTTATTAATATAACTTAATAAGATTTCTTAATTATTACTTTTCAAATATAATTTTATAACTATAGATTAAAATTCCTAAAAACTATAGGAAAACTTAAGAATATATATTTTGCTATATATAATAAGGAGGTAGTATAGGTCTTACTAGTTATTTTTCTCTTATTATATATATATTAAGGATTAGAATAAAAAGAATATAATATATGAAGTATCTAGGCTGTTATATATTATTAAAGTAGTATTAATACTATACTTAGTATATTTATAATATATCTTTTTAATAGTTTTATATATAGTATAGGTCTAGGTAATAATATCTAGAGAGGGGGCTGAATTTTCTATAAGATAGGAGTATATTCTAAAAACAAATAGAATAAGTATAAAATTATTAAGCCTAGTAGTATTATTAATTACTTTATATACTACTTAAAGAAATCCCTCTCAAGTAGTAGTAGGTACCTTATTATAATAGATTTTATATATATAGTAGAAAAGTATATAGTATTATTTAACCTTACTAATACTATTATATATTTTAATTAGAATAATCTGGATTATTAATCTTATTATTTTTATTTTTATTCTAAAATCTTTAGATTGAAATATTATACTAATATTAATTATAATAAAATCGGGAGGGTCTTAGTATATCTCAATCTAGTATATTTTAAAAGCTTCCTATATTATTTTCACTGAAATGTTTAGTAAAGATTGAGTAGTATTAAATGCTATTATAGTGTTAATAATATAGAATATAAAGTAGCTGTTAATATAGATAGTATTAATAATAATCTTAAAGTTAAAGTTGATATTACTATAGATAGTAAAATGAAAGTATGAAGGAGTTATACTATATATTTAATACTAGTAATAGTACTTCTTAAATATTTTAAAAATATAATATTTAACTAGATATCCTATTTTATTAAAGATATTATAGAAATATCTAATAGCTAGGTATCTAAATTAGTAATAGAATCTCTATATTTCTATCTCTATAAGATATATGGAAGTAATAATTCTCTTTTTATTAAAAAGTATCTATAAATACCCCTATTCTTAGATAATTAGTATAATCTTCTTATTTTAATAGAACTAGTTATAGATATTATTAATTATAATACTAAAGTAATCTATATTTATAAAGTAGAATAAGAAAGAAGTATTATATAGTATTATATAAAATATAATAATACTAAGTAGTATAAATATATTAATTATTCTAAATATAATTATAAATATAATTATTAGAATAATACTACTAAAGTGTATTATTACTAGTTCGCTTTATAGAGGTATAAGAATCATAAAGCGATTAATAATCTACTTAAATATAGTAAACTAGGAGTACCTAGTAGTTGAGAAGTTAGCTATATTTAAGTCAAGTAAGATATTTTGAAAAATAGTATTTAAGTAATAACCTTTAAGTATAAATATAGATATAAGGGCTATAGTACTATTCTTCTCATCAATTTCACTACTAGAAGTATTACTTTAAGTAAAAATATAGAGTATTACCTAGTTTTAGAGGGTTTTTATGATTTTATTTCTATTAAGAGTAATAAGGTTTTCGCTAAAGAACAATATTAAAAACTATTTAGAAGGTATAGTAGTTTTATTTTTAAAGTTATACTATATTTAGTATTACATAATAGTATTATTAGGTTTGTGATCTTAAGGGGGGTTTTTAAGGTTGTTATTAAGGCTATTAATACCTTTATAATCTATAAGGAAGGTTTAGTATACTATTATAGGATATACCTTAGGGTTAATATTTAACTTATACTAATTAAATAAGATATACTTCTCCTTAAGGATATATTTTATAGACTAATAACCCGTTTTACTATATATATAGTACTTCTTATTTAAATAGCTATATATAGCTAAATAGAGAAGATAAGTATTATTTAGAGTAAGTAGTTATAAGTTCTATAAAGCTATATATATAGGGTATAAGTATTATATAGTATGGTATTTTAAAAGTATTCTTAAGGAGAGTTATATATATAGTTAACTTAAAATTAATTATTAACTTATTTCTAGCTATTATCTCTATTATTCTAAATATATTATGACTTTTAAAGTCATATAGTATTACTTATAGTTAATCTTAACTAATTATAGAAACTTTAGGAAGTTACTATAAGGCTAAAGAAGGCTAATTAATACTTAAATATACTATAATATATACTTATAAGCTAGAAGTAGAATACTATATTTATATAGAAGCTTAGTAAGAAGGCTTTCTAGATATAAATAAACTTAAAAATAAAAGCCTCGAGAGCTTCCTTTTTATTCTTCTTAGGGTTCTTAGTTATAACATTCTAAAATATAATATGTTATTAGTTAGAGAAGTATAACTATTAATAGTTATTATTTTTAAAATAGTTTTTGATATAATAAGTTATCTATTTAAACTATAAGTTAAAACTAGGGTTACTTAAATACTTAAAATAATACTTAAAAACTTAATCTTTTGATATAATTAAGAATACACTAACTTATATATAATATAGAATATTAAGCTTGAAATAGTAATTATAAAAGATATAGATCTTTATTTTAAATATATTATATAGGCTTTTACTATACTTCATACTTTTATTATATAGGTTTATAAAGTTTATAATATATTTAGCTAAAGTATTATTAAAAAAAGTAGTAGAAGTAAGATATAAGAGATATTTATAGTACTAAAGTTATTTTTAGCTAAAGTTTTAGTAGTCTTCTTAGTATTAGAAAAGCTCCAAAATAGTTAAATAACAAGTAGGTAAGATAGATTATTATAATAAAAATCTCCTATCTTATACTATAAATATATAAGTTATCTAAATTAGCTATAAGTATCTCCTCTCAACTTCTTATTATAAAAGTATTACTAGTATTACATATTTAACTTTAAGTTAAATATTATAGAGGGGTATAATAAAGTTTAATTTTTTAATATAAAGTTATTAATTTACTTGAAGTATTTTTTAAGTTTATTCTTAAGGCTAATATAGTATTTTAGAACTTCTTAAAATTCCTTATAAGTCTATAAGGTAAATTCTTATTATTAAGATAGTTAGTATAGTATTATAAAAATTTAATTACTATCTATATTAATTTTAATACTATATACTATAAAGTAGTCTTTAAAATAGTATATTATAGGAATACTAGCGAGTTACTAAGTTGTTAAAACCTAATCCTTAAAGTTACTTTTAAATATCTAAAAGAATTCTAAATTATAAAGTCTTATATATATATAGAGGGCTATTTAGTATACTATATAAATAGAGATTTTTATAGAGTCTTTATCTATAATATTCTTATAATTAAGAATGGGGATTTAGCTGAAAAGTATTAGATTAAGGTATTAGTAGAATTTTATAAGAATAGAGATATTTAAAAGTATTATTATTAGGAATATAGGGGTACTTAGGGTAGGTGTCTTACTTATAAGAGTTAATTTAGATATTGTTATAAAAGTAGGGTGTTAAAAGAGTTTTCAAGAAGTTATATAAGTCTCTTAAAAGTTTAAAGCTAGAGATATTATAAATCTCTAGTATTAAAGCTCTAGTAATAACTTAAAGAAAATTATTATATTTACTAAATATATTCCTATAAGTAAAAACTGAGTATAATCATTAGCTTCTTAATAATAACTATTAAGGAGTACTTTATTTTAAAACCAAATTAAGTATAATTATTAATATTATAATAATAACTATTTATAAAAAATTAGTGTGTAATTTAGAAGCTCCTAGCGAAATCCTAAAGTAGGGAGGGTTTAAAATATCTAAATAATAAATCTTATAATCCTTTATCTTATATAAACTTTAAATATAGAATTTTTACAATTATTCCTTCTATTATAATAAGCCTTATTAATCTATAGTATAATAATATAATAGAAGGGTTAACTACTAATTAGTATTAGTTTATCTAGAAGGTAATATATACTATATATAATCTTACTATATAGGTATAAAATAGTATTCTAGTTATTTATTATTATTTCCATATTATATAGCATGAGGCGCTATATAAGGCTCTAGATCTATAGTATAGTAATTACTTACTAATTACTACACAATTAGCTATAGCTAGTACTAGGTACTTAGCACCCGTCGCTAGTAGGGCGCGGAGGGCATATTGCTATATATATAGCAATACGTATAGCTACTATATGCCCTACAGTATACTATAACTAATATTTAGTTATATATAATATATATGAGATTTTGCCCCCTAATTACATATAATATATATAGAGTAAGAATAAAAGTATATATCAGGAATAATATATTCTTAAGGTAGAGCTTATACTAGTTAAACCTCAGGCAGCTAGTATTAATTCTCTAGGCTTTATTCTATTTAAAATACTAGAAATAAAATACTATATAACATAAGTACCTATATCTAACTATATATAGTATATACTAGATTCTATATCTTGATTGTTTATAATAAATAGAAACTATTTCAAAAGATAATATATATAATGAGTAAATATATATTATAATAACTAAAGTATTTGGATACTAAAATATCTATTGAGAATATATCTTATTACATCTTTAAGGACACTTATAAGTAGTTTATTTAGAATAATATTATTTGAATGGAAATTAAAATTTGCTCTTCATAGAATACCTTGAATTTAAAGATAAACATTTTGAAACTTTCTTTTTAAAGCTTTTAAAGACTTAAACTAAGTCGTTTAGAATTAAAAAATAATAATTAAGTATTAGAGCACTTATATTAGATATTTATAAAAGCCTTTTTACCCTAAGTATAATGTATAAAGAAAATTACTAATTTCTAATAATTACTACTAAACAGATTTATATAATAGATATTATAAATCTTATATAGAAAGATATAAAGGCTTTTATAAATCTCTAAATATTAGTCTAGTAGAGGGTAACGCACACTGTATATAATCTTACTATATAGGGATAAAGTAGTATCCTAGTTATCTATTATTATTATTATTATATTATATTATATATAGTACTATATAAGACTCTAGATTTATAGTATAGTAATTACTTACTAATTACTATATACTTAGCTATAGCTAGTACTAGATGCCTAGTATCTGTCACTAGTAGGGCGTAAAAGGTATACTACTATATATATATAGTAATATATATAGTTACTATATACCTTATAGTATAATAATATTGATACCAGTAACTTTTCTTTTTACTATATATCCCAATGTCTATCTATTTATATAAAATATAGTATTTTTAGTAATTTATATCTTTTTGCCTTAATAATACTAAAATACCTATTTATCTACTCTACTCAAATTACTTATTCTTTTTCTTATAGTTATATAGTTTAAATTGATAGCTTTCTTAAATTTATAATTGAATATACCCTTTATGAAAGTATTAGTATTATTATTATCTCAATCAATCTACTGTATTTTATAAAGCTTATAATACTTATATAAATATCTTAATATTATAATATTAAATGTAACGTATCTTTCTTTAGTAGTATTAAGTTTTATAAAGTATTTATAGAATAAGTATAAATTAGTATATATAATAGTTACTATCTAAGAAAGTGTTTAGTATTAGAAGACCTCCTTAAGTAATATAATTATAATAAAGTAATATTGATACTGATTATTATAATATAGATTTTTAAAATAAATATATTCTCAGTAACTCTTTTCTTTTTAATAGAAGACTAATTGATAAGATGATTATATAAGTTAAATTAGCTATTATTAACAGTAATCTCTTAACTTGGGATTATTATAAATCCTAGTTAAGATACGAAATAAGTATTATTAATAAATAAGCTATTAATAAAAGCGTAAAAATATACTTTAGAGAAGTTAAATAGTAAAAGGTTAAGATTATAATTAAAGTAATCGATTTACTATTTAAGATATTTATTAAGTATAGTAGTATTATTACTTGAAGGTTATTACTTTTATATTATATCGGAGAAGTCGAATAGTATTTCGGGTTAGTATATTGAGGTAAGACATATCCTATATATATATATATATTATTTAATATATATCTTTTAAGCATTTTAAGTATTATATATATATTAATAAGGGCTAGCTTTTACTTTTAGTACTTTTAGTATTAGTAGAGCGTATTACTATTAAGTAATAAGATACTTCTATTAGTATCACCCCTTAAAGTATAAAGGTAGTTTAATAAGAATACGCCTTATAAGTTCAGTTTTAGTTTAGGTATAGGTTTATGTAACGTTATAGAACTATACTATTATATTATTATATTAAAGAAGAATTAGAACTATAGCTAAAATTCACTACTAGCTACTTTGTTAGATTATTAGTAATTATATTAGTATTTCGAATTTACTATTATCTCTAAAACCTTAGATTATAAATCTTAACTTCTTATATATCTTATTAGTACCTTCATTTTCAACTTTATTAATATTATAAGACTCAAAATATTTATAGTTTGTATAGAAAATAGAATTATATTAAACAATTTCTATAATACTATTAGTAATAATACTCTTAATTTCTTTTGTAATTACCTTTTCAAATAATAGTCAACATAATATAATAATACTTCTTTTGTAGAAACTAAGTATTAGTATTATATCTAACTACTCTTTAGCTATAAAGTATACTATAAAATAGGGGTTTTAGCTAAGATCCAGAGAGGATAAGTTACTTTTATAAATTATAAAATTCAAAGTTAGCTTCATCTGAAGTATTTGAAATTAGGATAATATATTACTAATTACTTAAAAGAGTAAGGGATTATTATTTTCTATAATAGAAATATCTTATAGTATTTATTATATATTTAAAGGCTTAGGGGTAGCTATAAATACATTTATAGTAGTAATATAGGATTAAAGGCTTCTTTCTACTACTAGGAGAATGTTTAATTATTATATAGGCTAAAAGATGTAAAATAAAGTTAATTATTAGAATTATAATCTTAAGAGTATTATTATATTACTTAAGATTCTTAATTCTTTTTTAATAGTTAGTATAAAGATTAGTAACTGAAGTTCTTAGTTAGTAAAGTAATATTATTAACAACCTTAAGTTTTACGTTATGGTTATAAATTATAAAATTTAGAGTTAAAGTATTATTATTATATTGAGGTAGTAGGTTATCTTAGGAAGTATTTTATATTATAATAACTACTTAAGTATTCTGTTGTATCTATAGAGTATTTAGTCTTACTATTGAAGTATCTTATAGTATGTATAGAGTATTAATATTCTTAGGGATAATAGTAGATAAGATAAATATATCTACCTAGGATTATAAAGCTTTATTCGCCATAGTATTTCGTATTTATCCTTTATTACTTTATATATTATAGATAATAGTACCCCTTATAGTAATTGAAAAAGCTATAGGTTATTCTATTAAAATATAAAATAAGTCTTTAAAATACAGCTTAATAACTATAGATCTTAAGTCTTAAAGGTTATAAGGAAGTCTGAGAATATATATATTAATATAAGTAGTAAGGAGGTAGTATAAATATAATTAGCTAGTTTCTTCTTACTATATATATATAAGGGATTAAAGTAGAAAGGTTATAGTATAAGAAGTATTAAGGCTATTATATATAATTAAAGTAGTATTAATAGTATACTCAGTATACTTTTAGTAGATCTCTTTAGTAATTTTATATATAGTATAAGCCTAAGTAATAATATCTAGAGAAAGTGTTAAATCTTCCATAAGATAGGGGTATATTTTAAAAATAAGTAGAATTAATATAAAGCTATTTAGCCTTATAGTATTATTAATTACTCTATATATTATCTATAAAGATATATCCTAAGTAGTAATAAATACCTTATTATAATAAATCTTATATATGTAGTAGAAGAGTATATAGTAGTATTTAATCTTACTAATATTATTATATATCTTAATTAAAATAATATAGACTATTAACTTATTATTTTTATTCTTAATCTGAAGTCTTTGGATCGAAATATTATGCCTATGTTAGTAGTAATAAAATTAAGAAAGTTTTAGTATGTGTTAATTTAGTATATTTTAAGGGTTTTCTATATTGTTTTTATTAAGATATTTAATAAAGATTAGGTAGTATCAAATGTTATTATAGTATTAATAATATGAAGTATGAGGTAACTATTAATATAGATAATATTAAGAATAATCTTAATGTTAAAGTTAATATGATTATAAATAGTAAAATGAAAATATAAAGGGCCTATATTATGTATTTAGTATTAGTCCTAGTATTTCTTCAATGTCTTAAACGTATAGTATTTAATTAGATATTATGTTTTGTAAAGAGTGTTATAGAAATATATAATAGCTAGATATTTAGAGTAATAGTAGAATCTCTATATTTCTATTTCTATAAAATATATAAAAGTAGTTATTCTCTCCTTATTCAGGAATATTCATAAATATTCCTATTTTTGAATAATTAGTATAACTTTTTTTAATAGAACTAGTAATAAATATTACTTAATGTAATATTAAGATAATTTATATCTATAAGAAAGAATAGAAAAAAGTTATTATATAATACTATATAGAATATTATAATACTAAGAGGTATAAGTATATTAATTATTATAAATATAGTAATTAGAAAAGTATTACTAAAGTATATTATTACTAGTTTGTCTTATAGACGTATAAGAGTTATAAAAAGATTAACTATCTATTTCAATATAGTAAATTAGGAATTTTTAGTAGTTAAAAACTAGTAATACTTAGATTAGATAAGATATTTTGAAAAATAATACTTCAGTAGTAACTTTTAAGTAGAAATATAGATATAAGAGGTATAGTATTCTTTTTAGTAATTTTACTATTGGAAATACTACTTTGAGTAAGGGTATAAAATACTACTTAGTCTTAGACAAATATGTGATTTTACCTCTATTAAGAATAATAAAGTTTGTATCAAAAATAATATTAAATATCATTTGAAAAGAATAGTAGCTTTATTCTTAAAGTTATACTATATCTAGTATTATATAATAGTATTAATAGACTTATTATTTTAGATAGAATCTTTCAGGTTATTATCTAAACTATTAATACTTTTATAATTTATAGGAAAAGCTTGATATAGTTAGGAGATATGCTGTTAAATTAGTATTTAACACATATTAATTAAATAAAATGTATTTGTCCTTAAAAGTATATTTTATAGATTAACAACTTATTTTACTATATATATAGTACTTCTTATATGAATAGTTATATATAGGAGTAGGAGACAGGTAAGTTCCATTTAATATAAAAAATACAAATACTATGAAGTATTAATATAGATAGAGTATTAATTATTTTATAGTATAGAATTTGAAAGATATTCTTAAGGAGAGCTATATATATAGTTAACTTAAAATTAATTATTAATTTACTTCTAGTTATTATTTCTATTATTTTAAATATATTATAACCTTTAGATTAATATAATAGTACTTATAGCTAATTATAACTAATTATAAAGACTCTAGGAAGTTATTACAAGATAAAAGAAGCCTAATTAGTCTTGAGATATATTATAGTCTATATTTATAAATTAGAAGTAAAGTACTATATCTCTATATACGTTTAGTAAGAAAGCTTTTTAGATATATCTAAATTTTAATATAAGGGCTTTAAAGCTTTGCTTTTTATTCTATTTAGGGTTTTTAGTTATAATATTTTGAAAAGTAATATTTTGTTAGTTAGAAAAGTATAACTATTAATATTTATTATTTTTTAAATAAGTTTTATTATAATAAGTTATTTATTCAAACTATAAATTAAAAGTATAGTTACTTAGATATTTAAAGTAATACTTAAGAGTTGAAGGTTTTAGTATAATTAAAAATATATCAAATATCTCGTCTTAATATAATAGTATTTAAAAGTAAGATAAATAGTATTGAAGTTATTATAAGAGTAAATCTTTATTAAAGAATACTAAACTTGAAGTAGTAATTATAAAAGATATAGATCTTCGTCTTAAATATATCATATAGGTCTTTATTATATTTTATACTTTATATTTTTATTATATAACTTTATAAAGTCTATAGTATATTTAGTTAAAATATTATGAAAGAAATAGTAGTAGAAGTAGCATATAAGGGGTATTTGAGTTATTTGATAGGCTATAAATTATTATATTTATAGTATACTTCTAATATATAAAGAAATTTATACTAAGAAAGTTATATATTAGTAAGATAAATAAGAAAAGCTAGGGGTATAATACTAATATTAGAAATATAGGAGCTAACTAGCTATATTACTACTATCTTTTTTAATTATTCTTAGAGAAGTTATAATAAGTTCTATTTATTAAATATTAAGTTTAATTTTAAAGAGAAGTAACTCGATATACTACTTAGTAGATATAATATCTTTAAGGAGTTCTAAGAAATATTGAATATTTATTTAAAAACTTAAGTATTATTTCTTAAGGTTTTTAATATTATTATTACTCTAAATATTAAATTCCTCCTATCTAGTAAATTAGGTGAAATCTTGTTTATAGAGTTACTACTTATATTAACTTTAATCCTATAATAGATAAAGTAATTTTAAAAATAATATACGATTATAGTACTACTAAATTACTAAGTAGATTTAAATTATTCTTAAAAATTCCTCTAGGATATTTAAAAAAGTTCTTAATTATATATTTCTATATATTTATAGAGAGCTATATAGTAAGCTAAAAAGGCTAAAACTCTAGAAGTACTACTTATTAATAAAATAGTATAATTAATTTCTTAGATATTCCTAAAGAGGTTAGTATTTATATAGTAAAGGAGTTTTATAGGTAATATAATATTAAATATTCTAACTATAACTTTAACTTTATACTATTTAAACCTTTTAAGATATATCTTTATACTTTCATTAATAGCTTATTTATTAATAGTACTAATTTCTTATTTTAATTAAAAATCATGATAATCTTAAGCTAAAAGACTATTACTAATAATAATTAATTTAATTTCTATAATAATCTTATATAAGAGGGGCCGATAGCTCGAGTTCTATTATAACTATTAGTAGATATATTACTCTTTAAAGTATAACTTTAGCTTTTCTATCCCCCTAATAACTATTATAACTAGCCTCTAGTTAATTCAAAGCTAAATCTTTTATAACTATAACTAGTATACTTACTTTATATCAACCTTTTTAATAATAAATAACTAATAATTCCTTCTATAATAACCTTATACCCTTATACCTTCTCACCCTCATACCTTTATGACTACGCATAATTCAAATATCTTAAGACATTCAATTACTACTAATTATAAACACTCTATTTAAATATTAATTATAACCTTAATATTTATAATTTTAATATCCTTATTATAGACTAAGCCTTACTTATTTCTAAGATAAGACTTCATACTATTAATGTAAAAGCTCTCTATTATTAATATAAGCTAACTTATAATCTCTATATAAGTATAATAAGACTCAAGTTATTCTTATTAATAAATAATCTTAATATATCAAGTATAGCTAATATATAAATAATACTTATATAAATATAAATACTCCTAATATAACTTAGTAACCTTTAAAACCCCTATGATTATATTGTTTTAATACTTTACAATATCTAGTAACTAGTATTATAGTTATGCATTAACATTAGGATATTATCCAATTAAAACTTAGTCTCTCAAAGACTTTACTTAATATAGTAATTTATAAAATAACTAGATAATTATTTTTGAAATATCTATAAGCTACCTACAATCAATTACAACTTTTAGGATACTTTCATTAAAGCTCAATCTAATAAACTGATAGCTTTAATTATAACAGTTATAAATAAATATTACTATACTTATTGTATCCTTCTCTTTTTATAAGTAGCTATATCGATTTTAAAAGAATTTTAAATCTATTATAAAGAATATAGAAAAGTAGTAGGTTATAGAATACCTAGCTTTTAATACTCTATTTTATCCTATTTTTAAGAAGTTTAAAAATATTCTCAACTCTATAACCTTAATAGTTACTTTTAGCTATATTTATTAAGCCTTAGCTTTAATTAAACTCTCCCTATATAGATTATTACTACGTGGTCTTCTACTACTATAGAGTTAAATATTAAAACTAAAGGTATAATTATCTATAATAATAAGTAATTTCATTACTATGTTAACTAATTATAAGCCAATATTAATATAAATACTATTATCAAATAAAGTCTATAGTTAAATCTACTTATAGGATAAAAAGCTTAGATATCATTCCAAGTATAAAGCAAAAGTAACTAAAACGTAATCTTATATATTACTCTTCTATTAGAAGCAAAAGAATTACTAAGAATATATTCGTTTTAGAAATTTATATTATAATAGTTAATATGGATTTTACTTTTACTATAACTATATTACTTAAGAAGATCTTCTAATATTGGAAATTCTATTAAATCTTAATTATTATATATACTAACATATATTCACTCTATAAATATCTTATAAAACCTAGTATTATTAAAGAAAAATACCTTATCATTAATATTATAGTATTAAAGTAATTATATAAGTATTATAAGCTTTATAAGATATAGTAGATTAATAGAGATAATAACACTAATATTTCCATACAAAGTATATTAAACTATATTTTTAAGAGATTTATCAATTCAAATTATATGACTCTTCAAATAGAGGGATAGGTAATTTGAGTAGAATAGATAAATAGGTATTTAAATATTATTAAGATAAAAAGACGTAAATTACTAAAAGTATTATTTCTTATATAAATAGATAAATATTAGGATATGTAGTAAAAAGAAAACGTTACTAGTATTAACTATACTATACTATAAGATATATAGTAATTAATAAGTAATTACTATATTATAGATTTAGAGCTTTATATAGTACTATATGCTGTATAATATAGGAATAATAATAATAAATAATTAGAATACTACTTTATACCTATGTAGTAAGATTCTATATAGTGTATATTACCCTCTAGATAAACTAATAATAATATATATACTCCTATATATATAGACTGAAATATAAAGAATTATATATTTTATAGTATAGTATAACTGGCCATTATTATTTTTTATCAAATAGGTTTTAAAATATATATAGATACTATAAATTTCAGAGCATTACGAAATAATACATAATATATTACAAATACATATTACATTACATATTATATATTACTATTATAAATATATTACATGTATTTGTAATGTATTAGGACTTTTTACTAATACATATATTTGTATTTGTAATAAAATAGATTTTTAAAAAATGTATTTATATTATATTATAATTGTATATATTTATAATTGTAATATTTGTAATATATTATATTTTAAAAATATAAAAATAGTAGTTTAA